>VDFB02169626.1:211421-278682 GCA_007258455.2 Sequoia sempervirens | reverse complement strand
ACCCTATTTTCACAAAATCTTTTCAATTCAGGGTTCTTTTCTCACCTATACAAAAGATTGAGCTAATAGCTACATTCGAAATGAAACATTTTATTCTCGTGGAATCCCTTTTTAAAATGACAAGATCTTGGAAAGAAAGTCATAGAGGGTTGTTCTCTAGTTTTAATAGCTAGTTCATTAAATGAGTCTTTTCTCAACCCTAGTATAGACACAAGGATTCTTTTTGAAACTAGGAAAAACTTTCCCCTTTAATCCATTAGGCTCTCTTACATTTAAATATGTCTTGTTACACATTCAGGTGTTTATTCAGTTACATCAAATATACACAAGACAATCCTCATTTCTTTTCTAGAACACATATGCCAATCTACTTAAACATTTCTCACTCATAGTGAATTAATTAAGCTCCTCAATGGAAGTAACTCTTCTCCAAGAGAAAAAGAATATTAATTGATAAAAACAACCAAGAAATTCCCTATTTGTTTTCCTCTTACAATAAAATATAACGCCACCTACAGTTATGAGAAATTAACTTTGAACAACCACAATATCATATTGCTATTCAATTAGACTTCTAGCCACTAAGAACCAAGCATTCATAAATTGGAGTGGTTCAAATAAGTTAAGAATTTCACAATAATAAGCCCTTAAAAAACTTTATAGCACCATACATAACTATACCAAGATGGTATTTGAGCAAAAGAAAGAGTTTACATGTCTTCTTATGAATTTGAGAAGATGAGAGAGTTGATACTATCTCAATTTGAATGACTACTGCAGCTCAGAAAATACACACAATGTTGTTTCCTCTTACAACTAAATTATTCTCAGGCTATTATTGCCTCACCTAAGACTAACAAGCAACCTTTAAAGTATCAATTTTCTTAACATAGACTTGGACGAAATCTAGCCAACTTGGCAACAAACACTTTTCCTTGTTGAAAGGCCATAAAATCCTCTAATATTAAAGGAGAATCTGTAAAATAAGCTTGCACTAAAATAATCTCAGCAAGGTAATTGGCAGGTGTAAAACCAAGTTCCACAACTTTGGCGAATCCTTTCTCCCTATACCAAAATGGGATTAGGAACTGGGTATGCACATACATCAAAGCTTATAGGGAGCGCGATTTTTAATAGTTGAGGTGCGCAAACCGTTTGAAAAAAAACCTCAAAAGATATAGTCTTATGGAATGTCGTGATGGCAAGATGCACCCAAATAGTCAAAGAAATAATAAAAATCAGTTTAACTTTCAGCCAACTATAATGGGAAAATAAATATAAAAGATATTCCACTCTGATAATGAATTTAGCCCATGGCAGATGAAATTTTTAGATCTTCACAACAAAAAAAGGAAAGGTAGTGACATTTTTAAGCTGTGAATTATCCACAGAGATAGCAAAACGAAGAAGATTGAAAAAATACTTAGGGAATGACATCTCAGTAAATGCAACGTCGACAAAACCAAGCAGAACTTGCAAGGAAAAAGAATGAGGAGACTGCAAAAAAATTGGCTATCTCTAGAAAGCTCATGATTCAGGTTGATACGAAAAATGATGTTGTTCTACTACCCATATATGGAATCATAGTTCCATTTCATGTAGCCACCACCAAGAGTGTTACATGCCAACAAGATGGAGGGAATTCTTATATAAGGATAATTTTCAATGTTCCAAGTATCGACTTTAATGCCAACTACACACCAACATTGAATTTCCCTAGCAGTATTTATGTTAAAGAAATTTCCTTTAGATCCAAGGATTCAAAGCACAACAACCATGTGGTACAAATGATAAAATCCCACAAACGATCTGTAGCAATGAAAGAGTCTGAAAAGGCAGTGAGAGCTACATTGGTGACTCAGGAGAATCTTCAGCTTTCAAAAACAAAGCCAATTAGGATGGAAAACTTGAGGATCAGGCCAAAATTTGGTGGAAGAGGAAGAAAGATGACTAGAACTCTAGAGGCCCACCATAATGGATTTCAGTTCATGCTCATGATGTGAATTTATTCCTCCAACAGAATGAATGATGGAATCTCGATTAGAAGGTTTGGTGGGATTCTCTCTATTCGATGTCAAAATATATATGTATATCAATGGATGAACTCGGATTCGATGAATCCTTTAAGAGGCGGCGCAAACAAAGAGGGGAAGAGATTTAAACTATCCTAATACTCATTCGAGGTTAAGAACAAAAGAGCCCAATAACTTAAAAATGACACAAAGGTACGCTTCATCCATTGGTTTATTATAGAGGATGGAACAATAGGTCTAGATTTATGAAAATATTGGAGGGTACAAAAGATAACAACCAAAGTATTCACAAATAACTCCTTGAATTTAAATCAGGACTTATCATGCATAAATAATTACACAGGTTCATTAATATTTGCCTTATCTAAACAATACAAACTCGAAAACTCAATTTTTTTTTTATTTGAGCACAAGATACATACCAAACCCTTTAGAATGTCGAGAGATTTTATCCTTGCCAGTCCAGCTCCATTGAAGCTCACCACGACCTGAAATTTGTGCCAGTCGACTCCGATTAAGGTGGAAATTTCACCCCCCCTCTAGGCAGTGATATCATTTCTTGCAAAAACTAACTACCATCTTCCTTTTGTGATAGATCAAATCAATGTTTCAATATTCTAAAATAGGCTATTACAGTTACCGAAGGATCTCCACCTTTTGCATGTGTTCACCTTGTTCCTACACATCTTCACCACTATGGTTTCTTTAAATGAGTGTAACCGCTATTCAAAACTTTTTTACACATAGTAAATCAACCATTAAAATAATTAATTTATTAATTTTAACATTACCTCTTTAATTCAAATTGCACCATGTTTTAATTAATATATTTATTTTTATATTTCTTTATTTCTCATACTTTTAATTTATTTAAACCGAATAAAGAAATTAATAATATTTTATTTATCAAACCACAAACATATACAAGCATCTATCAAATCAACAACATACCAAACAATACCTAACTTCATAGCAAATTGGAAAACAACACAACAAAAATACTGATGGAGGGGCACTACAAAAAAGGTTTCTCCATGGTATATGCTATGTCACCTCTATCTTCTAGTCTTATTCTTCTACAATCTTTTGTCTATTTCTACAAATAGTAAAATGAATCTAAACAGATAATCATCCACAAATAATTTGTAACAAATAACACTTAATTAGATCTACAATCTCATATTTTTACAAAGTATTAAGCTACATAATTACCTCCATTTTCAACATTTGGTATCAGAGCTAACAGTTGGGTAGAGTTTGGGATGCTTTTCTCTTAAAAGTTTGAAGGTTTTTTGGCTATAGTGGGAGCTTTTACTATTGTGTTATTGCTGATTTTGTAAAAGAAGTGTGTTACAATGAGTTCTAATTCTCGTTTAGATATTGAAAGATTCAATGGATCTAGTTATGAGATGTGGAAACTAAAAAATGGAGGATCTCCTTGAAGAAAGAGATCAGTGGTTAGCTGTTGGTAATGAGACAAAGTCACCTACAACGATGTTAGATGAGGATTAGGCTAAGCTTGATAAGAAGGCGAGAGGGAACATAAGATTGTGTCTTGTTGATGCTGTTCTCTTGAATGTTTTAGATAAAACTACTACATATAAACTGTGGAAGAGGATAGGTGATATCTATCAAACCAAAAGTCTTACTAATAAGTTGTATCTGAAAAGGCAATTGTATTCTTTAAAGATGAAAGATGGTGATTCTGTTGCAAATCATTTAAATACTTTTAATTTGATTCTAAGTTAGTTAGCATATGTAGATGCAAAGCTAGAAGATGAAGATAAATGCATTTTGCTACTTTATTCTTTATCAGAATCTTGGGAAAATCTAATTGTTGCTATCAGTGGTAGTGGTGCAGATCCTAAGATGGACAATATAATTCCTACTCTCCTATCAGAGGAGATGATTAGGAAGACTAAAACGGAAATCCAAGATGCCTTTTTGTAAGAGGTAGGCCTAAGAAAAAGGAACCTAAGGGAGACAAGAAACGAAAGGGTAAGTCCAAAGGACAGTCTAAAACCATTGGTAAGAGTAAGGTAAAGTGTTGGAACTATGGGAAATTGGGACATGTGAAGAAGGATTGTAAGAACAAGAAAAAGAGATCCAATTCTTCTATAGAGGAATCCTCAGATGATGGTAATGATGCATTGATAATTTCATGTAAAAATGTTAGTGATGAATCTTTGCTTGATGTTTCAAAGTGATCTTCATGAAGAAGATGGTAGTCATGATGCCATGTGTAGCTTGTACCATGGTTCAGTGGGATTTTTTGGCAGTGACTTGGATGCATCATTGTTATGGTTATCTTCATGTGATTGGAGATATGTTTTCCTAGTTTAGAGTGGTTGCTATTATGTCATGTTCTACTCTTGTTGCATTTAGATTTTGGAATGGTACTTATTCTCTTGAGACTAGGATGTTTATGTATGTTATGATGCATGTGATCTCCCTGGAGGAGATGGTTAGATCATGGATGTCATGTTTATGTTTTTAATTCATGATTGGAGCTTTAGAATTGATCGTAGTAGTTTTATTATGTATTGGGTACATTAATCATTTTCTTGATTACTTCATGATAGTGCTATGTTGCATTTGGAGTTTGGCATGGATTGGTTGGTTACAGGTCCTTATGGATACTTGGAGACATAGGTGAGGCTTGAATTCTCTGATGGTTAGAGACATGTGTTGAGATGGTTACTCTTGATGAAATTTTAGTAGGAAGTCTAAGGATCCTACACCTTGGTTGGATGTGATTTCAACACACTCGACGGTTTCACATGCCTCCAAAGAGGCAGTTTGGTTACAGAGACTTGGGAAAGGTATTGGTTTTAATTGCAAGCAAATTAAACTTAAATGTGATAGTCAAAGTGCTATTTGTTTAGCCAAAAATCCTATGTACCATGCTCGTACTAAGCATGTTGATGTTTAGTATCACTTTGTGCAAGAAATGGTTGAGAGTGGGAAGGTATTGATTGAGAAAGTTGACACTTTGATCAATGTTGCAGATTATCTTACGAAACCAGTTCCTACAGATAAGTTTTCTTGGTGTAGGAAATCCATTGGCCTTGAGTCGTGTACTTGATTTATAATAATGATTCCTTGTTTAGAATAATTGTAATGTATAATGTGAAGTGGGAGAATGTTGGAAATAGGATTCCATTTAGTTGCAATCCTAAACATATTTCATGTATCTCCTAAGTCCTTGGAAAGTGTTCCCCAACACTAGGATTAGAAAGAGATTAAATTCGAATGAAATGAACATGTAAATTGATATTTGTAATTAATTCTAAATGATAGGAACATGTGAGAATACCCAAGAAGAGCTCCTACAAAATAGGAGCACATGGGCCACCCACATGGAAGGTGGAACCCACCTTGAGTTCAGTTAACTGTTTGGAGGAAAGATAAAACTTCAATAATGCATGTAAAGATCCTAGAAGTTAGGAATTGATATTTACATGAGTGGAGTTCAGTTCAGTTCAGTTTAGTTTAGTTTAGTTATGGTTCAATTATCTTCAGTTGCACGTAGTTAGTTTCATTTGAATGCTAGTTGACTTTAGTTGACTTGGAATGCATGACTAATGACTTGAGTTGCATGCCAGATAACAAGGGATACATTCAGTTAAGTGGGGATGATCAATCATGCATCATGTTTGCATGAATTGATGGAGAGATATGTTTCTATTAACAAAGATTGACTTGGACCCACCTTGGGCGCCCAAGTTGACATATTGGTGTTAACAACTTTTGCATGAGAAGATATTTACAAGGATGAGTTAAGTGGGCCCATTCTTGGGCGCCAATTTTGAGAAGCTTGGAAGATATTTTCTTGACCAACGATCAGTTAGGAGTTCGGTTTGGGGCACCTAAATTGAGATATTGGATTTGACTTCTTGTTACACATTGAAACTCTACTTGCAAAGAATAGGCATAGGTTTTTGAGAGGAAGCTTTGTGCCTTGTAATTGTCAACTCTTTGGAGTTTACAATGTTCATAATTATCTATTTATTGCAACAAGTTGAAGAGAGTTTGATCAGATTTTATTGCAGGTTGTGAAGAAGAATTGTTGAAGGCAAAAGAAGCATCTCAAGCAAGGATTGATAAAGAATTATTGTAATCTTGTTCTAAGGTTAAATAACACAACTATACAAGCACTATTGATTCTAGTGGTGGAGTTTTTTCCTGAAAAGGTTTCTCCACGGTATATGTTGTGTCACCTCTATCTTCTAGTCTTATTCTTCTACAATCTTCTGTCTATTTCTACAAATGGTAAAATGAATCTAAATAGATAATCATCCACACATAATTTGTAACAAAGAACACTTAATTAGATCTACAATCTCATAGTTTGACAAAGTATTAAGCTGCATAATTACCTCCATTTTCAAAAAATCATGGTATTGAGAAAATGGAATTAAAATGAAAAATTATGACTAACAAATTAAATATCTTAAAAGTTGATTTATTTGTGTGCAAATTATAAGATATGGTTAAATTTATAAAATAAGAATAATTTGTGGTAGTTGACGGTAGTGGAGAAAAAGAAAATAAATAAATTAAATTAAAGAAGAGAGTGCATGCAGTAACAAATAAGAAAGGGGTTTTTTTAGGTAGGAAATCTAAAAAAAAAGAAAAGGAATCTTGCCTCTTTGTCTGTGAATGCTTTCTTGTTTTTCTGGGGTTTTTCTTCTGGGTTTGGAGTTTTGGATTTGGGGGAAATTCTACAGAGATTGTTGGATTTTGAAAGAGTTGGAGCTGCAAATTGGGAGTGGAAAGCTTAGCGTCAATCTTCAGCTCACTCGATAGAGTTAAACTAGGTTCTCATTGTAGACACGAGAAATGCGGTTTTAAGCACAGGCTTCCAATATTCTTCATAATTGGTATGCTTCATGAGTGTGATTAAAATAATATTGAGCAATTGAGTATTCTCTAAAGAATCTTCATTTCATACTGTGTTAAATAATCTTGGTATTTAATTAATTCACACTTTCTTTATTCTCACGATTAATTAAATAGCGGCTTTTTTATTTAATTATATTTGCCTAATTAACCTTATCCTTCTTTAACAATTAAATGAAATTCTTATTTAATTTTACTCTTTATCATATTTCAACTATAATTAAATAAATTCTTTATTTAATTATTCATTAAAACCCTTGGTCACTTAATTAAATAAATCTTATTTATTTTAATTTATCCTTCAAATATCAAACTTGAATTAAATGAATTATCTAATTCATAAATCCTATTTTAATGCATTCCTCTATATTTAGATAATTGTGTAAATTATCTAAGTATTCACTTTTACTCGACTCAAAGATCTATTTTAAATTGTTGAGTTAACTCTGGTTTAATATATAAATTTGCTTGCATGATAATCTATTTGTCGCATCATTAGGTCATCAATGCTAATAGGATTCGCGTGTACATGCGAATTAATTAAATATTCCTATTTAATTTAATTAAACCTTGTGCATGCATTGAACAAGAAATTTACTTTAATCTATCTTTATCTTTGTCATGCAAAGATAATTCTTCGGTTTTCGAATACCAAACTTGAAGATTAAATCATTTATTTAATCTTTAATTCTATTTCTAATTTATATCACTCATGTCATTACTATTTTTTATCAGAATGCATGACTAATTAGTCAATCTCAACCATCTGTTAATCTTTCAATCCTGGCCTGTCATTCGAATAATCAATTTTCTATAAATTGATCTGGTCTTCATCATTCCAATCTCTCTCGAAATCTCATGACTTTTTTGAAGCACCTATCTTGAATCTTCGATGTTTTGCTAAATCATTATCATAGGCTATACTTGCACAAACTTTTGAAAATTTGAGAGCAATTATACTACAACAGCGAAATGGAGAAGGGAAATCGAGATGAATCATGGAAATACGTACAAATTTGGTGAGATTGTTCAAGTTTTATTTACGGTTTTGACTTTCCTTTGTTCTTTGTTGCTTAGCATTAGCTTGCATTTAGATTTGCATTGCATGCTTGCTTTTAATCTTTTCTTTCTACATTTTCTAGACGTTACATTTGGTGAACTCGACGTGAAGACACCATCTTCGCGTATTTGTAGACTTTTATTTTGATTTTTGTAGGTTTTTCGTACAAAACGACACATTAGCTTGATGAAGAGACACAATTGACTTTCTGAATCACATCTGACACCATAAATGATGCATTTGAAAAATTATGATGCATCTGCAAATTCCTGAACCGCAACTGACTGGTAAAATACCGAGAACGCAATTGCAGAGAACATCGACGCATCTGACTAGTAAAACAATGACGCAATTGACTGGTATGTTCCTTTTGATTTTGTTTTTGGAAATCTAAAATTTTCAATTGATTTGTGTGTTACTAATATCGAATTTTCAATGTGTGGGATTTTTTTTTTTGGAGTTAACGGGTTTTTGCAAGACAATTGACGAAGACAATACTGAAAAATACTAATGAATCTTTCTGTAGAACGCATGTCGAAGACCTTAGTTAAATTTTTGAAACAGATTGTTTGGTAGTGTAGCAAATCTTTCATTTGGATTAAAATTAACAAGTGTCTACTATGTTTGGTGCGAAAGCACAACTGTGTAATTACCCTCATGACTTGGTACATCGAAGTATCCTCCCCCCTTGCGCATTCGTGTGATCTTGGGTGTAAGAGAAATGGTTACCAAGTTTAGAACTTGGGCCTGTTTTGGTGGGTAAAAGTACTCACCCGAGGATGACTCAGACCGGTAGCACCTTGAACCTGAGGGACTTCCAACCGGTATATAAAAGTGGATTCTTGGGGAAAGCCCAAGAATCACGCGTATGGTTTCGATGAGATGGATTTGAAAGGGGGCTCTCATTGCATGGAGCATGCCCTACGAATGGAATGCCCGTACTAAAACACCTTTTGTAATAGAGACCAACCATTTTTGGTCATTGCTCGGTATAGTGCAGGGTACAGTATCATGCCCAAAGACACTCACTACTGATCCCCTTGAGTAGAGATAGCAGTTCTTGGGAGGTCATTGCCTAAATAATTCAAAGTTGGTGTGCTTGAATGACGTTAATGAGCCGTGGAGGGGAGTCAATGCCACCACACTTCTAAGCTATTTGCTCTCGAGAAGGAAAGGTGTTTATCACCAATCTGGGGTATTTAGGTGGGCTATACCAAGTATACAAACCCTTGGAATTTTGGCCTATTAGGATGTGCTTGCTTGTTGTCAAATTACACGTTCTTTGAGTCCAAAATCAAACTGAAAACACTTTGTCTTATGATTGTCCTTGTTTTCCAGAATTTGATCACAGAAAACAGAGTCAGTTTCAAATCTCAAATCACTGAAAACACAGAGAGTCGCAACTGTTCACCAGAAGGTCGCAATTGATTTTTAGAGCCGCATCTGTTTAACTTCAAGTCGCATTTGTCATTTTCAGTGGCATCTATTTGGCGTAGAGTCACATCTGCCAAACTAGCTCACATTTGTTTTGCGAAAAACTACATATGTTATATTTTGAGTTGCAACTGTCATTACAATCGCATCTGTCAGAGTCAAACATTAAACTTTATTAGGGACACACAATTGATCATTAGAAAACCACAACTGTGAAACTTAACTGCAACTGTTAAGTTGAACCGCATCTGTGAAATCCTGCGACGCATTTGCCTGATTATAAAATCAGAATTCAAGGTCACTGTTCAGTCAACACGGTTATACTAGTTTTTCAGTTGTCTTTCCACAAGCAGTCATTGAATAGTAACCTGAAATGATTTGCTCAATTTTGCATCCTTTAGGTTCATTTAGTCATTACTATAGTTGTCCTAATTCAAAGTTTGGTCTCCATTTGGTATGTCTGGCATAACATCGAGATTTAACTTCACTATAGGGACATCATCATCCACTCCCTTCGGTCCTCTTGTTGGGAGTAAAAGACCTAAGACATCAGCTTCTACACCAAATGTCACTGTCATGAATACCATACCATAGTCAATGGCCATACCTAGTGTTCAAGTCACTAGTACTATACCACGGATTACACAAACATGAGGTATTCCCTCATTCCAATATGGCAATCAGAATCCATTCTTCCAGACTGGGAACCAGAATCCATTCACTCAGATTCTGAATCAGAATTCCTTTGCCTAGACTAGCAACCATAATCCATTTACACAGATTCTGAATCAGAATCCTCTCTCCCAGATTGGTAGTCAGAATTCGTTCACACAAATCCCGAGTCAAAACCATTTTATGCAGATTCCGACCCATAACACGTTTACCAACATTTCAAATCCAAACCCACCTCAAATACCAATCTTCAATCAAAACCCATCACGAGACTTTGGATTTCAGAATACATACACAGATCCGCATAATCCACCTAGCACATCCTTGACCCAAGTTGACGTCTTACAAACACAAATGCATGCACTACAAACACAAATGGATAACATGTCGGTGTCAACTAAGAAATCCTTTTCAAAAAAGGACATATGTCCATTTCCCTTTGATAGATCATTGTATATGACCTCTTTCCCTCATGGATATGTCATACTGAATCTCCCTAAGTACAATGGCAAACGAAATCCAATACAACATATAAGGGAATTTTCTACCATATGCATAGATGTCGCCTATGACCCCACATATCTTATGAGACTATTTCCAAGAAGTCTTGTAGGAATTGCACTAGAGTGGTTTTCAGGTCTAGACTCTAGCATTAGATCTTGGGGTGAACTAGTTGAGAAATTTGTGGAGCAATTCTCCTTCAACATAGACCACAAGATAAATATAACAACCTTGTGTCACACAACATAAGACGAAGGTGAAACATTTATCGCTTTCTTCCAAAGGTGGAGGACTATAGCTAGCCGATGCCCTGTCGAGATACCTGAAAAACAAAAAGTTACTATGTTCCAGGAAAACCTCCATGCAAAACTAAGGAGTAAATTAAGGGTACATTGTTGTACATCTTTTTCAGAACTAGTGGAAAAAGGGGTTATAATAGAAAATGATCTCATTGAAAAAGGAGAACTTAAGACATCAACATCCAATAGAAACCTGATCATGCAAAACACCCCCAATGATAGAAACAGATTTTGGTCTTGCAACAAAAACGCCACCAATGATGGGGTAGTTGATGCTAAGACTGTACTAGTAGGACCACTCATCACATTACAAGGACCTCACACTTCTGCCAACACACTTAATGTTGTCAATCAACCTCCTAACATGGTCCAAAATACTCAACGTCCACAACAACAAAGGAGGTTTCAAAAATGTGAGTTCACTCCCTTAGGGGAACCCATTGAGTCCATATTCAAACAACTGTTACAACATAATCTTATACAACTGCAAGAACCAAGACAATATGGTCCAGGACAATTTAAACTAGTTTGGTGGGATGCCAATGCCTTTTGTGATTATCATAGAACTAAGGGACATAACCTACAAAACTGTCGACAACTGAAGAATATCATATAGGATCTTGTCGAAAGGAGAATAATTGAAGTTGGTGGACAAAAACCAAAGTGATCAAACACTGATCATCAAGTCTTTTCTGATCCATTACATGACCATGGGAAAGGAACTATTTCCAGTTCGAGTACTAAGACCAATATGTCAGCCAACTATGCGAGTATCAAGCATGATTATAATGGTGGCAAAACCATTCATCACCTTCGCGCCACTGATGAGAATATCAATACAAATCCCAAGTGCATGGTCAATACTCGTCGTACTAAGATCACTATCCAAGGCCCTCCATCGTAGAAAACACCACAACCTTCCAAGTTAGAATATAACCTACTTGACCAGTTGGGGAAGACCCCAGCCCAAATCTCAATCTTGGAACTGTTGCGTATTTCCCCTAAGCATTGGTCTATTCTCGATAAGGCTTTATAGAACACCATGGTCCCTAATGATCTTGATGTCAATCATTTCCAGGAAATGGTGGTCTACTTGACCAATAATCACCATGCCACATTTTCTGAACAAGACTATGCAACTGAAAAGACGAACCATAACGATCCTTTACATCTAGAAGTCCTTGTTGATGACACCAAAGTTAGACGAGTTTTGGTAGACGGAGGAGCAGGGTTACATCTGTGCACTTTAAAATTGATTAAGGCATTGGGTTTCTAAGAAGCATGTGCGGACACAACTAAAAGTATTGTCATTAAAGCTTATGATGATGAGGAACGAAAATCAAAGGGGGTGGTAACACTTCCTATCAAAATTGGCCCTGTAGTAATGGAGACAAAGTTCCAGGTCTTGGATCTCACCCTTCCTTATAACCTTCTGCTAGGAAGACCATGGATTCATTCCATGAAGGCGGTCCCTTCCACGTATCATCAGTGTCTAAAATTCCCTTATAATGGCACTGAAATAACCATAGATGGTGACCCGAACCCATTCCAATATTGTACCAATCTTAGACACTTTTGAGAACAACGAAGCAATTGCTAAGTTCCTGGGATTACGAGAAGGCATACCTCATGGTGATCATAAGGATGGTTTTACCATTGAATTGGACAACAAAGCATATTTTGGGGAATCTGTTCAACCCTCCAGTCGCAAAAATGAGAAAAAGAATAAACAAGATAAAAAGGACGAGTCTCTAGGTGAAAACCGAAAGGTACCTCTAGACAATGAAAAAGTAAAAAGAAAGGACGCATCCGAAGGAAAAAACCTCTCGGAGGTGCCTAAGGATGGAGGTTTGAACATTCTCCCCATTGCACAGGAAAATTCACCCATGCTCGTTGAAGAATCAATAGAAGTCAACATAGGTACAAAAGAGAATCCTCGACTGGTTTATTTTGCAGCGTCATTGACAACAGAAGAGGAGGTAGAATTCCACAACTTCTTTGCACAGAGACAAATAAATTTTGCTTGGTCATATGCATACATGCCTGGTTTGGATCTTGAACTTATTATACATCACTTTCCCTTACAACCAGGTGCAAAACCAGTGAAACAAAAATTAAGAAAAATGCACCCACAGATTGCTTTATTAGTCAAGGAAGAACTCAAGAAACTCTTAGACGTTGGTTTCATTAGATCTATCGACTATGTAGATTGGATTTCCAATCTTGTACCAGTCACTAAACCAACTAGGGGCATCCGCATCTGCATTGATTTTAGAGATATCAATAAGGCTTGTCCTAAGGATGACTTTCCTTTACCTAACATTGACATGATAGTTGACATGACAACGGGATATGAGATGCTGTCTCTTATGGATGGCTTTTCAAGATATAATCAGATCAGAATTGCAACTAAAGACCAACCTAAGACAACTTTCACTTGTCCTTGGGGTACGTATTGTTGGAATGTTATGCCCTTTGGACTCAAAAATGCTAGAACAACTTATCAACGTGCCATGACCACTATCTTTCATGATCTAGTACACACTCTTATGGAGGATTATGTCAATGACCTTATTGTTAAATCCAAGACAAGGGAAAAACATTTACAGGTTTTAGACAAGATATTTCAAAGGCTGGAGAAGTATAAAGTGAGACTCAATCCCAAGAAGTGTGTGTTTGGAGTGAAGTCAGGAAAGCTGTTAGGCTATATCATTTCCAGACAAGGCATTGAAGTGGATCCAGCCAAGGTCAAAGAAATCATGGACATGCCTCCACCAACCAATCTCAGCCAGCTAAGGACATTACAAGGAAGACTGCAATCCATCAGAAGATTTATAGTGCAGTTAGCAGATAAGACACATCCTTTTCAACATCTACTTAAGAAAGGGGTACCATTTGCATGGACAGTTAGGTGCGGCGAGGCTTTTCAACTAATTAAAGAATATCTACTCACACCACTAGTTTTAATGCCACCTGTTGAAGGACGACCAATGATTCTTTATATTACTGCAACCCATTCATCACTCGGAGCATTGCTAGCACAAAATGATGATGAAGGTCATGAAAGGGAAATATACTATATCAGTCGGACTTTGTTAGGTTATGAGCTCAACTATGGTACCATTGAACGTGCCCGTCTTGAAGTAGTATTTGCTACCCAAAAAATGAGGTACTATATGCTAAACCATCAAACAATGCTGATTGCTAAAATAGATCCTTTGAAATATCTTCTAAGCAAGGCAACATTAACAGGGTGACTGGCCAAATGGGTTATGATACTTAGTGAGTATGATATCCAATATGTAGAAAGAAAGGCTATTAAAGGACAAGTTATTGCTGATCAGTTAGCTGACGCACCTATGCAAGCAGATCATCCATTAGTTGTAGAATTTCCTGATGAGTTTATATTTACAATGGACACAAACACAACATGAAAACTATACTTTGATGGCTCACATACAAATCATGGCTCAGGGGTTGGTATACTGTTCATCACACCATAGGGTGACTCCATCCCAAAATCATTTAGAATTTCATTCCCATGTACTAACAACACAATAGAGTATGAGGCTCTAGCGACAGGGTTATGCATGGCAGTCAAGTGGAAAATTAAGAACCTATAGGTATATGGCGATTCTCAACTAGTAATCAGATAGTAAATGATGATTATGAGACTAAGGATGAGAAGCTTGCTCCATATAAACGCATGGATGATAGCTTTAAGGAGTACTTTGACAAGGTCAAATTTCATCAAATACCTCGTCTTTTAAATAGGGCAGCAGATGCCATGGCTACAATTACATCACTTCTCGACATTCCTAACAACGTGCCTAAGTTTGAGTTCTTGGTAGAATAGCTATTGGTCCCAGCCTACGATATCCCAAATTCTGAAATGGTGTGTGACATTGTTGGTCCTGATTCCCCATGGTACAAATAAATCTATGACTACCTTCATGCTGAAATCATACCCACGGGCTTGTCAAACAACCAACATAGGACATTCCTTTGAAAGTTAGCCAAATATACCATCGTCAGAGACACCCTATATAGACACGCCTTAGATAATACCCTACTGAGATGTCTTGATTCTATGAAGCACAAGCAACCTTGTGAGGGGTGCATGAGGGTATATGTGGTTCCCATTCTAGCGGTCCTACCTTAGCCAAAAATATTATGAGACTGGGTTATTATTGGCCTACTATGGAAAAGGACTCATATGTCTTTGTAAAGAAATGTCGTCAATGCCAAGTTCATGGAGACTTGATACATGCACCAGCATAGGAGCTTCGTCCTATAACGTCACCATGGCCCTTCGCCCAATGGGGACTCGACCTCATAGGTAAGATCCACCCCACATCATCTAATGGCCATAAATTCATCATCACTACCACTGAATACTTTACGAAGTGGATTGAAGCCATTCCTAGGACATACATTACCAGCACACAGATTTCTAAGTTTATCCTGAACTATATCATCTGTCGGTATGGTGTCCCTCAGTCCATAATCATGAATAATGGCCGCCCATTTAAGAACCAAGAAGTCCGCCACCTTTGTGATGAATTTTATATTCAACATCACTTTTCCACTCCATACTACCCACAAGGTAATGGCCAAGCAGAGGCATCTAACAAAACCATCATTAGAATCCTCAAGAAGACTGTCAATGATGCTGGCCGTGACTGGCATTTACAGCTTAATCCTGCCTTATGGGCTTATCGCACAAGTATCCGTACTCCCACTGGTGCCACTCCCTATTCACTAGTATTTGGTTCTAAAGCTATTCTTCCTATTGAGGTCAAGATTCCTTCCCTAAGGGTATCCTTGAAAGGCCACATTGATGATGAAGAGTACCAAGTATGAGACTCCATGGTAGAGATTACTTGGATGGCGAAGACAAAGGCTATACCATCTCCAAGCATATCAGAATGCCTTTATCCTTAAGCTATAACATGAAGGAGTCTTGAATAGAAAATTTGACATTGGTGACTTGGTTTTAATGGAGAACCAAATAATCAAAATGAGAAAGAGACAAACCAGGAAAGTTTGAACCAAACTGGTTAGGACCTTATATTGTTACAGAAGCTTTTGGATCAGGAGCGTACCAACTCTCTATTCCTGAAGGGGAGCCATTGTCCTCGCCAATCAATAGTATGCATCTGAAGAAGTTCTACGCATAGCTTCTGAGAGCCTTGTCTTACTTAGCAAAAATACAAAAAAATTAAAAAATCAAAAAAATCGTTACCAAAGTGAAAACCTGGCAAACAACCGTTTTGGTAACACCAAAAAAATTAGATAATCTAGAAAATAGTAAAGACAAATAATTCGTCCAATAGTGAAAACCACTTCAATGGCGCCTTGGCTAGGTACCATGGTGGCGTGAGCGGTATGTGTGCCAGGCTGCCTCCTTTGTCTACTATTGAGCATTCCTAAATCTAGCCTTCCCCTTGTACATACTACCTATCCACCAGATGCCTTCCGTGTACGCAGATCCACTACCCTACGCGATCCTTATCCTTATGCATACCTTTCCTCATATCCACTGTCACTCCGTCCATCGGCGTACGTACCATGCATAATAGAGTGGTAGTCTTTCCCGTAACCTAGAGCGATTGACCGGTGCATTTTCATATCTCCATTTTACCCTATTCGCCAATCAATTGGTCTTATACTTTCGGTAGGGAAAAACTTGGCGTGTCACATTTAGTTCATTGCATTAGAGCATGTTGAAGGCCATTAAAACCGAAAAAATCCACAAACATCCCACAAAATGGCCACGAGAAAACACAAGAAGCTTATTGGAAAACTTACAAAACCTAAAAATCAAAACGATTTCAAAATCCAAAAACAAAGTCAAATTCGGTGGCGTGATCTTTGTCATTTTGTCGAGGAACTCACGTTGCCTCTGTGGTGGATCAGGCAAGACCATCACGCCGTGTACCCCGAGACAGTAAATTCCCGATCCATTTAGTTTTGTCCGTATAAAATCATGCTTCAATTCATATGTCTATATGACAAGGTCATTGGTCATGTCGAACTACGAGGTCTCTGCGTGTATAACATAGGAAAGGCCATCAATTGATGAGCCCCAAGGCCACACTAGGTCAGTCCATTAAAGGTTTGTCCGCATTCCTTTCACACATGTCTTCTATTTGTGAAATCAGTCATCGATTCAAAGTCAAATTAAATTCTGAGGTCTTTCGCGTGTACTCGCGTGGTAAAGGCCATCAATCGATGAGCCCCAAAGGCCCTTTTAGGTTAGTCCTTTAGGGTTTAATGGAAATCACGCAGTCAATTGTCGGTACACATCATATTAAGTCCGCACATCAATTTGGTGAACAAATTGACCAATGTCTCTAAGTCAAATCAAACAACTTGCCAAACGAAACAATCAAAATAGATCAACTAATATCTGCTACAGGATGTGTCCTTCCTGGAAACAAACATCATCACAACAATCAACCTGTATCTTGTTTAGGATGAGTCCTTCCTGAATACAACTATCAGCAAAACAATCTATGTCTTATACAGGATGAGTCCTTCCTGCATATCGACATTGTCAAACAATCAAACATAGCCTTACACAGGTTATCACATCAACAAAATCTAACTCAACGTCTTATACGATACATGTCTTTTTGAAACCAGGCTTTTTCATGCCTTATATAGATAGTCATAACATCAAATCCAGACCCATAGTCTTATTTGGTATGTGTATCTCCTGAAATTAGGCTTTATCAATCAATCCTTCTATCAATCAAAATGAATCAAACAAACAGATCAAGTTTTGGAAAATATTTTATTGGCTTTTTGACTTTATGGCTTATTTATCATATCATTTTATTTGACTTGATGATGGGAATTATGTTACTAGCTTTCTCAAGGATGTCTCATGAAGGATTTAGAGAAGCAACGATGTATCAAGATTTTGTTTTCTTTTATTGTTGTCTGTCCACTGTCTTTTAAATTGGATTTTTGAGTCATGTTACTAGTTTCCTCAAGGATGTCCCATGAAGGATTTAGAGGAGTGATGACGTCTCATGACCCATATTTTACTTTGTTTGTTGTCTATGGTTTTTCTTGACAGAAATACTGGGGCAACTTGTGCCCTTAGTATGAGTTAACAAAAATCCTTGTATGCGACTGTCTGTTGTTAGCAAGTGGATGACCTTGCACACCTTGATCTATCTCATATCATGGTGTTTGTCTCCATTTGTATTAGTCCTTCCCAATGATGATAAAGTGCAATACCTTTTGTGATACAACGAAACATCGAAGATTGCTAATACTAACATCTATCGCATCTCTTTCATTATTTCTCAATCTTTCTTTCCGCACTAACAGTTCTTCTTTCTTGCATTATGACGGAGTCCTGTGACACACAACAATATAAGTTATCCTGCATACACATACATGTTAGAATAATACATACATATAGGCATTTATCATATTTAGGACATCATAGCATAATAGAAATTCATCATCATACAACATTCATGTCAATACATGCATTACATTACATATGTATAACATCACATGTAGAACACATTGTACATATAACATCATATTGCATCTCATAATTATAAATTGCATACATCACATCCATTCAAATCATATAGAATCAAATAGAATCAACATCACATCATAAAGTAGCTATAATCATCCATCACATAGACATCTCATATAAACATAACATGTATACATAATAGACTGCATAAATCAATAAATAGATATGCATATCATGAGAATCACCACCAAAATCATATATATATATATATATATATATATATATATATATATATATATAGTTCAAACAGTGTCACATCACAATGTCATAATGTATCACATAAATATGGAAGCCTGCAGGCCATATAATCGTAATACAATGTCTTAGTATATGTCAAGAAATTTCCCTATCTAGAACTGCTACTGCTATCATGGCTAGAGTGTGCAGATGACTGATGCCGAGAACCCAATGACCTGTGAGCTGAGTGAGGCCTATCATATGGACCTGATCTGCGTGGCTGCTCCACACCCTCTGTGCTAACTGTCCTGGTGTGGGTCCTAGTTTGTGACCTGCTGCTATGTGCTTGCAAGAAGCTGGGAGCCCGTCTCTCTAGAGGAACCTCTGCCTCATATAAATCATGATAGTAAGTCTCTCTCCCTCTTCGGCTCTGACTAGATCTCTGGAAAACGCGGCTGCTGGCCTCGTACATAACCCTCTGAGCTCTGTGAATCTATCCTCAGTCTCTTGTCTTCGAGCTATGGCCTGCTCTCTGTCCATGATGGCTCTGTCCCTCTCCATCCATAACACATCTCTCTCAGACATCAGGACCCTCATCTACTCCTCCAAGGATGTAACCTGAGCACGCAATGTAGTTGTATCGGGATCAACTGCCCTTGTGTCATCCTGTTTGGCCCTCGGTACACCATCCTTCTCCTCATCCAACTCCTCCAAAATCCGGTCCCGAATCTCTCTCTCATGATCATCATCCTCCTCATCATCCTCCTGATAAGCACCCAACAAGCCCAGGGCATCAATCTTTGCCTCCTCTCACTCTGCCTCCCCCTCTGTGGGAACATCTAGAATGGCCTCCTCTCCGGGATTCTCCTCCTCTCTGCCAATCTCTACATGAACCTCCTCCCCACCTCGGCCAATATCCAGCATGGCCACATCCTCCTCTCCCTGTCCCTCCTCATGAATTGGTGACAATGGTGGCCCTCATCCCCTTCATCCATGTCTCCCTCTCCTACCACCTCGCCGACCACCTCCACCATCATCTCCATCATCACCTTGACCTCCTCCACCTCCTCGCTCTCTGCCTCTGCCACGCCTGCCGCGCGGTCCTGTCCCTCACTGCTCTATCGGCGCCGGTTGATCTGGATCTATCAAGGGAATCGGCTTGTGCACAACCCACCACTGATCATACTTGTTTGTGGTACCTGGATCTGCTGGACCATCTCTCCATCCCCAAGGAACTGCCTACAATGCATCAATTTCTGCCTCTGCAGTGGCCAATGGAATCTTTGGACCCCACAGGGGGATCTCTCGCGATGACCTCGCGAACTCAGCCCGTCCTCTCGACACATCTTGTACCTCCCCGAAATGTCGTAATACATGATCTGGCAAGTGATGCTCTATGATGTGGACATGTGAAACATTCTGCCCAATCAAGTACTATGTCTATCGGCAAAATGACAAGTGCTCATCCTCATCTGACCACTCTGCACATCCCAGGTATGGTCTCCATATAAACTGAACCATAGTATCTATGGCATGCCTAAAGTATCCTATATCTCCTATGTGGTGCTGAGTGTTCACCCTGACATAACAGAAGGCATCAGGAGCTCCGTGCGGTACATCTACTGTCACTGGTGGCCGAAAGATCGCAATGTGTTCCCATGCCCATACCATCAGGAGCGTGGTACCACAACTCATGGATTGAGCCTCTCGGTAGGCTATATCATGTAAGTGAAAATATAACATCCCAAGTAGACAGGGACCCCAAGCATATACCAATCATCACTCTAGCATCCATACAAGCATCTCCCCCCACCCCACGGGAAAACCATGACTTCGACGATCAAGAAGTACTATGCCACCTATCAATGTACACAATAGACAATCCAGTTTCCTATACCTCTGTGCTAATGCACACCATCTAATCTCATAGTGATCCAGCCCTAACTGCCTGACATCAACATGTGGGTAGTATCGACACATCTTGACAATACCCCTCTGGGTATCATAGCTCACCCTCGTACCTCTGATAGGTAGTCTCAAGATCCTATAGACATCCTCCAACGTAACTATAGCCTCTCCAGTAGATAGGTGAAAGGATGATGTTTCCGAGTGCCACCACGCGCATAAGGCAGTCAGTAAACCCTGGTTTGCCCGAATATGGGGCATGTTTGTAACGTGTAGAAGACCTGGGTGCCACAGGAACCGTCGCTCTGCACTCTGCAAGCTGGCTCTGAATCGAAAAGTCATCGGTCTCAACTCTCGCATATACACTATTTCTAACACAACCTGCAATGGAATTATACATGCCTCATGTCAGCATCAAACATCTGTCTTAGTGCAAAATGACTAAATTAACTACTTTTCAAATGCGTCATTGTTTTGCACATGCATTGTTATTTTACATATGCGGTGCATAAAAATAAAATGCGTCATTTAATTATACATATGTGTCACTATTTGTCAAATGCGTAACTATATAATGCATAAGCATGCATGATAACAAATGCGTCTGCGAAAATAATTATTATTTGCAACTGCGTAAGTTAAATACAAATGTGTTGAAATAAACGCGAATGCGTCGAAGCAAAATCAGATGCGTTGAACAATAAACATATGCGGCTAACTAAATTACATATGCGATGTTCTATAACACATGCGTTGAACTAAACTACAAATGCGGTGAACCGCACAAAAGTTATGCTAACCTATCTATGTAATGTTTCAAATGCATTGATCTGCATGCAAATGCGTCATTTGCGCATTCACATGCGACGTTTTACTAAAGTGATGCATACTTACAATTCAAATTAAATGCATCAAAACACGTGCAAATTAAAAATTTCAAAAGTCAAGTTTGAGGTACATACCGGGGGGTCCGCGTCAGCTAGCTGCCTGAAGGTCCGGATCCTGTATGCTCGATGGTGGGTGTTCAGAATAGGAGACATTGTCGCTATGGGTGCAGAGCAAAATCTCAATTCTCAAAGCTAGGTGACTGAAAATGACTTGGTTTTACCCCAATTTCTATTTATACCTAGGGTTTTGGTGGCATTCCTTTCTACTGGCCACGTCAGCTTCCAACTTCAATCGACCCGTATCTGTACCTAATGTTCCCAAACTCAATTCCATCAACTCCACTACATTTCTAGCTATCTAATGGACTAATCAGGACTATTTCCAAAATTTTATTGAATTTTTTGAAAATTTGTCAATTTTCCTAAGGGGGCATACCTTCACCTGTTTTACACTGGGGCATTACTGGGGCATATTTCTTATCGATTTTCTTTGACACAACGCCAAAATGACATTGTATGAAGGGGAAAATGTAGACATCGAGAGGAAATCTGGTTTAAACTGCGACTATTATTCTTCATAATTAAGTATTCTTGGGGTCGCGTTAAATAATGTGAATTATTTAATTATTCTCTAAAGAATCTTCATTTCTTCTATTAATTAAATAATCTTAATTATTTAATTAATTCCACCGGGTTACCTTTATTTGCTCGATTAATTAAATAAGCGGCTTTTGTTTAATTATGTTACTAATTAACCTTATCCTTCTTCTTCCAATTCAAATAAATTCTTATTTAATTTACTCTTTATCATATTTCAACTATAATTAAATAAATTCTTTATTTATTTAATTATTCATTTAAATCCCTTCATCAGTTAATTAAATAAATCTTATTTATTTAATTATCCTTCAAATATCAAATCTTGAATTAAATGAATTATTTAATTCATGAATTCTATTTTAACGCATTCCTCTATATTTAGATAATTGTGTGAGTTATCCAAGTATTCACTTTACTCGACTCAAAGATCTATTCAAATCGCTCAGTTAACTCTTGGATTTAATATATCGGGTTGTACATGAGTAATCTCTTTGTCATATCATTCAGGTCATCAATGCTAACTCCAATTGCATGTACATGCAGTTAATTAAATCTTCTGTTTGAATTAGATTAAACCTTAATGCATGCATTAAGACAAGGATTGCTTTAATCTATCTTTATCTTTGTCGTACAAAGATAATTCTTGGTACCCAAGATACCAAACTTGAAGATTAAATCATTTTATTTAATCTTTAATTCTATTCTAATTTATATCCTCATATCATTCTTAGCATTATCCCGGAATGCAAGCTAATTAGATCAATCCTAAATCCGTTGATCTTTCAATCCACGGCTTCAATGGATTGAATAATCAATTTTTCTATAAATTGATCTGGTCTTCATCATTCCAATCTCTCTCGAAATCTTATGAATTTTTGGAGCACCTATCTTGAATCTTCGATGTTTTGCTAAATCATTATCATAGGCTATACTTGCATGAACTTTTGAAAATATGAGGGCAATCATACTACAACAATGAAATGGAGAAGGGCAATCGAGATGAATCATGGAAATACGTACAAATTTGGTAAGATTGTTCAAGTTTTATTTATGTTTTTGACTTTCCTTTGTTCTTTGTTGCTTAGCATTAGATTGCATTTAGATTTGCATTGCATGCTTTCTTTTAATCTTTTCTTTCTGCATTTTCTAGACGTTACACTCATGGTTTCCTTTTCCTCTAATTTAATGCAGTTTAGAAAAGAAATTTTGAATGTTTGTGTTGTGCAAGAAAAGATTGAATGCTTCTTTTAGCTGTCTTGAAATGAAATATTTCTTGTTTGCTATTCATGAATTGGCTTAGTTAGAAAAAAATTTCCTCTTTCTAAAGATTTTCTAAGGCTTTGTCTGTAGTAAATTTGTTTAGAATGTATCTGTAACCAATCATTTCCATGCATTTGGAAGTTTTTGAAGCCTATTCTAAGCCTTGGCCATATGAGTATTAGTTGTAGGTTTTAGTGGAATTCTTTATGTTTGAAGTTTGTTTTATAAGCTTTGTAAATGACATCCGACACTTTGCATGGCGTCATTTCCAACCATGAACATTGGCTGAATTCTTTATTTTTCCTTCTTCTGTAGGCTTGTCATTTGTGCACCGCTTTAGGGCTAATGTTCTTATTTTGTGAAACCTAGGAAGTTGCGAGCACCAGTTAGGAATATGTTGATAATAAATAAGATGGCATCAATTCTTATGCTAGCAATATGTACAATATTTTGTTATTGATCTACATTCACATTGGTGTTTGTCTTGTGTCCATGTCCTTTATAATTCAAGTTATATTCAGTGTTTTTCATCACATTTCCTTGTTGTTTTATACAAATATTTTGTGATTGCTGTATTGAACGCCTTTACTCAATTGTTGCAATTTAGTTTAGTGAATATACCTTATGAGCTGGGCCTTCATTACTTTGTAATCGATGAATTCATTGCATTCACTTAATAGCATGGGAAATCGTTGTTTAACATTCGATAAATTTGGATTTGAAAAGACATTTAAATTCATATGTGTACCTTAACTTTCCTTTTGCGTACATGCGTGATGGTTGACATGTTACAACTGGTAACTAGTGTAAACTGTAGGTTATGAGATCCTTACTTGTATTACTTATGCTAAATGCTAATTAGGCACTTCCCCTGTGTATGGCGTTTATTGTATATTGTCCTTTCCCCATGTTTTGATCGTTGTTGAATGAACCAAGCTGAAATCGATGGTCTTGTATTATTATCAATTTTTTTCCATTTTGCAATGCGTGATTACTTCTTGTATTGGATGAATATAAGTATATTGGTGAACAAATATATCTGCATATATTTATTGGCTTTCCATGCTTTGTAGGGGGATACCTTGGTAATCGATATCAGCGTGTATAGTATATACCCCTTTTTGCATAACATTCAATATGTCACTTAATTCTGGTTATTGAAATATATATATATATATATATGTTGAGGAAAACGATTATAAGTAAATCGATGATAGTGAATTTTGAATGGTGTTGATATATATGTCCCTATCGCATATATATTATATGCTATGTATTTTGTTTTGTTTCATTGTTTATACTCTGAAAACTGTATTCATTAAGAATAGAAGTTGATAGTAAGCATTTTAATGTTATTCGATTATGTTGAATGTGTGTATATATATACTTCTATATGGTTGAAGTCTGCAATTCTTTATTGAAAATAGAACCTTGCTTTTAGGATATAGAAGTGTATATATATACATGTATATATATATATACTTATATATGTATGTATATATATACTTTTATATATATGTATATATATGTATACTCTTGTATATGTGATATTCGTAGGAATTTAAATGTTTATATATAGATAGGAATGTATACATTCTAAGTTCCATAAAATAATATTGATGCCTTTGTTATTAATGGAACATGTTAGACAAACATTAAAATAGAGGAAAACTTAGATAGGGTAGAATTGATGTATTTTTAATTAAAATAAATGAAGGATTAGTTTATAGATAGAGGATTAGTTTGTAATTGAAATAATTACTTTTAGAGGGTGGTGTATGAATAATTAAATAACTAACACTTGCACCCGACGGAGGTGCAAGGAATACACTGATAGTATTATATGGTTATCTAGAATTTATGGCCTGCTTCTCCCATTAATATTCAAATATGTTTGAAGGAATTATTGAGCCTTTCTGTGCAATTTTTTTTCATGGAATTTATGTTATTATATGTAAGTTACTATGAATCACCAATTAATTTATTTCTACATGCATATTTTCTACAGAATGAGATCCAAAATTATACTGAATCATTTTCTCTTTCACACATTCAATAGAAACAAAAAATAGAAAATTGCAAAAAACTTCTCAAGTCAAAAGGCCCTAATGTATTGATTTAGGAAACAAATTACAAAAATAAAATTGAATATGGGTTTCTAGCAAGGCCACAAAAAACCACAACTATAGAATAGGATATTGTCTACTTTGAAGTAGGGTATTATTATAGGAAACAAAAGGTTTGAATTCATAGCCTTCGTAGCCAGTCAATTGAGGGAAAATTTAGTTTGAATGTTTTCCCTCTTCATAAAATAATGCACTAGACAATTTCCTTGCCATCTAATCGATAACAATCTGATGCATTCGCTACGCATACATATGACAACTGCCTGAAATCAGAAACCATCTCCAGATTAGAGCAAGCCAACATGTTCAGATATGTGAGAGACTTGAGCTGATCGAAATCATCAGAAACCATCTCCAAATTAGAGCATCAATACATGTTCAGAAATGTGAGAGACTTGAGCTGACCGAATGTATCAAGAAGTCTTGAGATTCTTAAGCAAAATGATATATCCAACATCTTTAGATGACTCAACTAACTAAATGACTGTGGAAGACTACTTATATCTAGCTCTTCCAAATGACTAAGAAAGCTGAAGCTATTTGGAAGGCATTCTAATCCACTTCCCCTTAAATTCACCATTTTCAATGCAAAGAGATTGTCAAAGCTTTCTGGCAACACAAAACCTGGAGATTGACTAACATCAACAAAAAATTGAAGAATTTGTAATAGCAAAAGCTTGTTGCAGAGGACGTTGCTTCAAATCTCCATCACCTACACTTGTTATATCATGAATTTTGGACCTTTTCTTCTCCTTGTTCCCTGATGTAAGCCTCAAAAAATACTTTTTGGCATAGCTTGCTACTTGAGTTGGTGTCCTTGAGATTACAAAGTTTCTTGAAATACTTCTCCAATCACCTCTTCCATACTTATCGAGACCCATCAAAAAAACCCTGCATCACAGACACAAACAAGCAAATTAAATTTGGTCTATTACCCCAACATACTTCTATTTATCTAATGAAGTGTGCCTCAGTTTTGAGTAAATGTAAATTAGAAATGCCTTTATTTTTCAAACACAAATCGTTCATTTAATAGATAAAAATGATATTGTTTAAAAATGAAATAAAACACAACATAAAATGATCTGCCACATGCAAATTCTAAAAAAAAACACTCACTAGAACCATCGTAAAATATTACACAACTGTATCAAAGCGTGAATTTATTTGATGCTTCTTGGTGAGGAGGTTAAAAATATTGTATTATACAATTATTTTGTGCCTGTACATTGAAAAACATAAGTAAATGCATTGTAGTATGAAATGTATGATTAGTGTTACAAACAAAGATAAACATAATGTATGAAGGAAGTAGATGTGAATCAAAGAATTTATATGCCACATAATGGATTGTTGATGGAGTGGGGTGATTGCTGCATGCAAAAAACCTGCATATCATGGAAAATAGTAATTGTGCTATGCCAATAATTTTATTGTTGGGTAACCCATATGAAATTAATTAAAAAATGGAAAATATATTGAAATTCTATAATTTAGTTATGATCTTCAATTTGACCTCAACTTCTATGGTGCATATTGTTTTAGATTGTTTGAGACAATTTTCTTTTTTTCTTTATTGGATGAATGGGTGACATTGATCATCTTTGGCTAAGCTGGCAAGATCCAAGGTTGAATCTAAATTAAAAGACATGTCCATGTCACTTAGTAGCATTTGAGAAGTCAACTTGGATGAGGTGACATCCTTTACCAAGAGGTCAATGTCTAAGGACATCTCTTCCTGAGTGCATATAATATATATATATGGTTTAGTTGTGGTTATGAATTGAACTTCTATGATTTATTTTGTGTTGGAGGTTTTGAATGTGATACAATATTCTGTTATTGTTAACAAATTATTGGTATTAAGGTAAATGTAAATTTTGAGGTCATGGCCAAACTAGACAGCAAGCTGACAAGCATACAAAGGGATTTAATTACATTATCTATAAATATTGTTTAAATTTTGTACCCATGGGTTTTGGCTGCATTACCAAGCTTGGGAGTAAATCCAATGGTGTTGATAATCCTCTATGTCATGTGTCATCTAAGCAAAAATAATCTCAACCCTTCAAGTTTTCTGGGGTTTTACCTTTTGTCACTTGGGACCTAAATTTAATTGTAGGCCTTGTTTGTTAAGATAAATTTTTGTGACAGTTATTCATTCAGAGTTTCCTTTCAAATGTTAAAATATATTTTATTTTAAAAAGTATATTATAGATCAGATATGTATTTTACTATAATTTAATATAATTTGAATGTCTATTAAAAAATTTCTCCATCATGTGATACGACATCCTAAAGTTTTCATTGCATTTAATGGTAAAAATTGTTAAATACAATGATACAACCATAAAATTTAGCCCCTGGACTATTACCCAATTGGAAAGAGTTTGATTCTTTTGATTCCAAATATATCGGTAATCTAAATAAAATTTAATCCATGGGTGGTACATGATAACATAGAACACACAATTATTGAGTGTACCAAGTTGAGCTTTATCTTGTATGCTTAATTTGGTTTGCTGAAATATAGTTTTGTGTATTTGGGGCTGCCTTGTGAGGTCAAATCTTCCTTATGTATAAAGCATAGGCTGAAAAATTAGAATACAATAGGTGTAAAGCATGAGCTGAAAAATTAGCTATAATAACCCAACAATTTTCTTGCCAACACATAACCCCTCATATTCCCCAGGAAATATGTATAACAACACATATCCAACAATTTTTTGGGTTGTTTAAGACTGATCTCTAAAGTTTACAGATTTTGATGGTACACCATTGCATGCAAGTAACAAGATCCTTCAACTACTTCTCACATTTTTTTGGTCTTAGTGTTGTACTGTTTTCAAAAGTCATAAATTCTATTGTTACCTCATTGTGTGCAAGCTGAAATTTGCTGAAATCTACAGGAAATAATGTGGAACAGAAAAAGATGAAATTTATTGTTACCTCATTGCGTGCAAGCTAGAATGTACCTGAAACAATGTGGAAGAAGATCAAATTTATTGTTACCTCATTGCATGCAAGCTGAAATCTACATGAAACAATGTGGAATATGATCCTTAAAACTATTTCTAACATCTATTTTTTGGTTTTTTGGTTAATGAATCTCATTGTTGTACTGATCTCCAATTTCCACTTGAAAATTACTTCTGAGGCCTCTCTTCTACAAGGGAGTTCACGAACCATTTGTTCTCCAACTGTGAACTACTCTCCAAATCTTGATAGACCAATAGTCTTATTAACATAACTTGAACCACAAATGACTAAAATCTAAGCATTTTAGATCTTTTGTAGTTTATGACATTGATTCAAACCAAATGAACTAAAATCTTTGCTTTCTTACGGAAGTTGATGATGAGCAATCTCTAGAAAGTGTATTTTGTAATTTCAATCAAGTCGATCTAATTTTAACTGATGTACATGTCAACTATAAGAAGCCTTACTCTTCTTATAACTTTCTTAGAATTGAGAAGACAGAGTTGTACCTTGTCCTCAAATGCTTTAGCTTGTCCCACAACATGTGGGGAGCCATCAATCAGAAACTTATTGTTTGTAGACTTCTCCATGACATTCTTTAACAACTCCAATGATGTTTCAACTGGAACAAGTCTCCCTTCTGCCATGCAAGTCTTTGCCTACTTTCCTATGTCAGAATCTTTGCTAACTTCATCCCACAATAAATCTCCTAGTGAGAGGTGAACAAATCCATAATCTTTGACAATTTTCTCACATTGTGTACCCTTCCTAGAGCGTGAACCACCTGCAATAGAGAGAGAAAACCTTAATCTTCCTAAACCAAGTCCTAGGAGACCCATTTCCCATAGGAGCATAAGAAGAGTATTTCTATTGGATCTACTATGAAAATTCAATATTATCATCAAAATATTTACAAAATTCATCAATGACTTCTAGTTTTTCGTGGATTCTATAGATATGGATAGATAACTATACTTTGGCTACAATGGGGCCAAGAAAAGAGGTGACCTAAATTTGTAGCCTTGGACCTTGTTGAAAAATATACTTAAGGTTGTAAAAGAATGGGAGACATACTTCCATATATGATCAGATACTCAATGCCAGAATAGATTTGGAGATTCAGAATGTAAACGTTAATTTTGACAATTCATGTGATAATAGAACACTGTCTTTAGAAGGGTGCTCATTTAGAGTTTCCTTTCAAATATTAAAATATATTTTATTTTAAAAATTATATTATAGATCAGATATGCATTTTAGTATGATTTAATATAATTTGAATGTCTGCTAAAAAATTTCCCCATCATGTGATACGATAGCCTAAAGTTTTCATTGCATTTAATGGTAAAAATTTTAAATACAATGATACAACCATCAAATTTAGCCCCTAGACTGTTACCCAATTAGCTGGAGTTTGATTCTTTTGATTCAAAACATATCGGTAATCTAAATAAAATTTAATCCATGGGTGGTACATGATAACATGGAATACATAGTTATTGAGTGTACCAAGCTAAGCTTTATCTTGTATGCTTAATCTGGTTTGTTGAAATATAGTTTTGTGTATTTGGGGATGCCTTGTGAGGTCAAATATTCCTTATGTATAAAGCATGGGCTGAAAATTAGAATACAATAGTTGTAAAGCATAGGTTGAAAAATTAGCTATAATAGCCCAACAATTTTCCTGCCAACACATAACCCCTCATATTCCCTAGGCAATATGTATGATAACACATCTAACAATTTTTTGGGTTGTTTAAGACTGATCTCTAAAGTTTACAGATTTTAATGGTACACCATTGAATGCAAGCAACAAGAACCCTCAACTAATTCTTACATATTTTTGGTCTTAGTGTTGTACTATTTTCAAAAGTCACAAATTTTATTGTTACCTCATTGTGTGCAAGCTGAAATCTGCTAAAATCTACAGGAAACAATGTGGAACAAAATGAAATTTATTGTTACCTCATTGTGTGCAAGCTGGAATGCACATGAAACAATGTGGAAGAAGATCAAATTTATTGTTACCTCATTGCATGCAAGCTGAAATCTACATGAAACAATGTGGAATATGATCCTTAAAACTACTTCTAACATCTATTTTTTGGTTTTTTGGTTAATGAATCTCATTGTTGTATTGATCTCCAATTTCCACTTTAAAATTACTTCTGAGGCCTCTCTTCTACAAGGGAGTTCATGAATCATTTGTTCTCCAACTATGAACTACTCTCCAAATATTGATAGATCAATAGTTTTATTGACATAACTTGAACCACAAATGACTGAAATCTAAGCATTTTAGATCTTTTGTAGTTTATGACATTGATTCAAACAAAATGAACTAAAATATTTGCTTTCTTATGGAAGTTGATGATGAGCAATCTCTAGAAAGTGTATTTTGTAATTTCAATCAAGTCAATCTAATTTTAACTGATATACATGTCAACTATAATAAGCCTTACTCTACTTATAACTTGTTTAGAATTGAGAAGACAGAGTTGTACCTTGTCCTCAAATGCTTTAGCTTGGACCACAACACGTGGGAAGCCATCAATCAAAAACTTCTTGTTTGTAGACTTCTCCGTGACATTCTTTAACAACTCCAATGATGTTTCAACTGGAACAAGTCTCCCTTCTGCCATGCAAGTCTTTGCCTACTTTCCTATGTTAGAATTGTTGCTAACTTCATCCTTCAATAAATCTCCTAGTGAGAGGTGAACAAATCCATAATCTTTGACAATTTTCTCACATTGTGTACCCTTCCCAAAGCCTGGACCACCTACAGTAGAGAGAGAAAACCTTAATATTCCTAAACCAAGTCCTAGGAGACCCATTTCCCATAGGAGCATAAGAAGAGTATTTCTATTGGATCTACTATGAAAATTCAATATTATTAGCAAAATATTTACATAATTCATCAATGACTTCTAGTTTTTCATGGATTCTATATATATGGATAGATAACTATACTTTGGCTACAATGGGGTCAAGAAAAGAGGTGACCTAAATTTGTAGCCTTGGACCTTGTTGAAGAATATACTTAAGGTTGTAAAAGAATGGGAGACATACTTCCATATGTGATCAGATACTCAATGCCAAAATAGATTTGGAGATTCATAATGTAAACGCCAATTTTGATTCATGTGATAACAGAACCCTGTCTTCAGAAGGGTACTCATTTAGAGTTTCCTTTCAAATGTTAAAATATATTTTATTTTAAAAAGTATATTATAGATCAGATATGTATTTTACTATGATTTAATATAATTTGAATGTTTGTTAAAAAATTTCCCCATCATGTGATACGATATCCTAAAGTCTTCATTACATTTAATGGTAAAAATTGTTAAATACAATGATACAACCATGAAATTTAGCCCCTGGACTGTTACCCAATTAGCAGGAGTTTGATTATTTTGATTCAAAACATATTGGTAATCTAAATAAAATTTAATCCATGGGTGGTACACGATAACATGGAATACACAGTTATTGAGTGTACCAAGCTGAGCTTTATCTTGTATGCTTAATTTGGTTTGCTGAAATATAGTTTTGTGTATTTGGGGCTGCCTTGTGAGGTCAAATCTTCCTTATGTATAAAGCATGGGCTTAAAAATTAGAATGCAATAGGTGTAAAGAATATTTCTACTTGCAAATCTCTCATAAGATTCAACCATTTGTTGAGACTGTAGGGAAGTTTCATCTCCATTAAGAAAACAAATGGAGCTTTTAGGATTTTGAATGCAAATATCATGTCATGGAATGGATTGGTGTGCTAAGATAAGCTTTCTAACTTACAAATGGGTGACAACTTGACAAAAATTCATGGACAATACTTCTACATTATAGATTATGAAATAGAATTATTTCAGTATCTTTGTTTTCTATGTTTTTTCCTGGTCAATGTTTGTAAGGTTCTACCTTTTGTCTATTGCAAGGAAGGTTCATATGCATTTTTAAGACATTCATTTGTTATTATTTGGTATATTTAGTGCTCAACCAATGGAAGAGCACTTGACCTTCAAGTTGAGGTTGTTGAAGGGGAGGAGATTGAGGATCTCATCTAATAGGGATAAACAAAGAATTTATTGTGGAGGGAGATGGCATTTTACATGTTAGTTTTAGTATAGGTTGATATGTGTATTATGGTTCATGCATATGGGAACTGGAAAGTCTATCAAAATTTCAGAATCACTTTGTATTGTTGCTACAATGAGTTAACTTTACTTGTTAAGCATTGCACAATTGAGCTAAAATTATCCAAGAATTATACTATAGTTTTAGCTTGATGGAAACTTAAAGTATGCAATGCAATCGTATTTCAAATCTTAACTCCTTAGTAATATTGACGCTTGGATGAAGGAATATCAAATTAGACAGCTTAAATGCTAGAAATGATGCTAAAAATAATGAATGAAAAACTGGATTTCAATTCCCAAGGAATGAGATATGTTGTGGTCTGGTGGGCATAATTGGGAAGTTTCCATTGTAGATTTGGACACAGTTTAGTGTTCTTTAGTATACTTGCAATGATGCCTATAATTTCAGGTTGGTAATACATGTGTGGGAAAAGGGGAAAGACAGATAGACTTGAATTGGACCCTTCACCTGGTCTTCTGAGGTTGAATTCCTTCTACAATTTTATGTGAGTCTTTTGGGCTTGAAAATTTCAGTAAACAATGTTCAAGTTCTTTTGATTAAAAACCTCATGAATTTTTCATGTGTTAGTGATTTTTGTGCTATATGATTGAGAATAGGAGGTCCATAGTCAGTTTATCATTAAGTGGCTTTTCAACTATAAATCACACTGGTTTTGACATCATTTACTGGTCAATAGTCTTATGTTTGAGATCTGAAATGTATCGTGCTCATCATTATTGCTATTTTTTCATAGTTTTAGTATGTTGTCAGCAATCTTCAATTGGTATTTCCAGTTTTAACTTAGTTATTGTTTTGTAACTAATATGTTGCAGGAATTTAAAGCTACAATATCAAGTCTCAAGTGGTTGATCAACAAAACTTATTATCCAACCCAACTACTACACAATATTGGAGATCAACGCATGAGTTTTTTTGAATATGTTGGCAATTGCAATCAATGGAATACTGGAGAAGGTATCTTTAGTAATCCATTTTTAATGAATGTATGAAGAGTTTTTTTACTTCTTATTATTTTTTGGACTGGCCACTCTTTATATTGGCAATGGCCGAGTTAAGAGGTTCTGTGTATTCTTTGCATCATTCAAAATACTTTAATCTCTTATATGATGCATACGCCTAGATCCAATCTATTATCTTTTGGAAAGCAGTTGATGAGAGGATGGACCATGAAATGAAAGATCATTTTTTGGATACTTTTTGATCCTTTTATTGTTTAAAATTAACCATTTCTCATGCATGGTTTATCACCTAATGCTTTTTCAAAAGGAGATGTTCAATTTTCTGAACTAGTGCCTTGATCCAATTTTATATAAGAGAACAACTGATCCTTATCAAAATTTGTTTCTTTATGTTACTGGAAAGGATAAGGATTACATATATATGGAAACATCTAATTTTTTAAATGAGTTGAGCAAAGACACTTTTAAAGTAGATAATGATTTAGAGGCCAAAGTAACATATGTTGTGCTTCAACAACTTGATGATGTAGATGGAGATGTCTCTGGGCTTGTTGTAAAGTGGTTTGTCATTTCCTTTCCTCTTTGGTGCCAGTAGACATGTCATCTCATATTTTAGTGCAAGAATTTCCACCCACACAATATCTGTGTGTTATTTTGTTTGACAAATTCAAACAAAATTTATTATTTAAAGTTTACTAGAAGTGTGTTTTTGCTTTATATTTTCTAGGGTTTCCCCTCAATAGGATGCATTAAAGGGCACCTATCAGAATAATTGGTTCAAATTAAGGGGCATAATCCTAGTTAGTATCTTTTTCAATTGGTTAATTTCAAGCAGTAAATTAGAATAATTTTGCTACCTTACAACTAATCGAAAGTTGTTGTATTGCTAGTGCTCTATAGAGTTGTCATATTTGTTTAAAGTGTTATGCATGATTGAATTTAGACTTGAAGGGCACAATTTAAAGAGATCAATTGTTTGATTGCAATCTGTCAAAGGAGTTTTATGTTGCACTTTTTCAATCTGAAAATGTTATTTACTTGTGTTCTGTTTCTCTTGTTTTCTTTTCCAAAACCTAATGTTAGCCCATGTTTGTTTTGCAACCTTGTTCTGTTGGTTAAAAAGGTCAGTGAGGATAGAGTTGTTGACATGAAAAGCACATTGTGTAATAGATTATTGAATGGAAGGGAACAACGACGTGACGTAGTAAACATAGCCTTAAATTAACACATAACAAAATAAAACACAACAAAAATGAATTGGCCACATATAGATTCCCAAAAAAAAAAACTCGTTGAAATCATGGCAAGTGACCTACCTCAAGATTTTGCACAAATTGTGTCATGCCATGCTGTCAACCATATCGATGAGTGAAAATGGACATAATGTTTAGGAAAATTTTATAAAAATGAAATGAACCAAAACCAATCTTCCTACAACAACTACTTCAATCTATTCAAAATAAATGAAAAGTAGATCTAAAAATATAAGGGGTTTAGAGCTAGTAGATTCTTGAGCTCGAGGCAAGATTTTTCCTTCAAGATATACGAAAAGTAGATCTTAAAATATCGGGGGTTTAGAGCTAGTAGATTCTTGAGCTCAAGGAAAGAATTTTCCAGTGATGCAGTTTTCTATCAGTTTTTTGCATAGATACAGAAACAACACAATGGCAGTGCTATTAACATAAGGATAAGGTGGGGTGAGGTGCAGGTTAACGGTGAATAGTGATTTGTATCCACAATTTTTCACTCGCCTGATTTTGCAATTTTCTGGTGGAATTTCTTAGGCGTGAGACAATTCTAGTGGGAAAAACCCACAATAAATAGCCTATTGGCTAATTAAAGTAATTATTTAATTATAGAGAGAAAAGGATAATGAATAATTAAATAAATAATGCTTTATTTAATTAAATTAGAAGAATAAAAAATAATTAGTAACTCATACTTAGTGTGAGTTAACTAGTTGCATGAGAAGTGAAGTGAAAGAAAGTGTTATTTAGAAGATAAATTTAAATTTGCACGAGAGGATAATAATTAATTAAATTAATTAATTATTTGAAGAATGTGCAAGTGAGATTTAGATAAATAAATAAAATGTTTTATTTATTCATGATGAAAGGACAATGTTGAAAGAAGAGAGATAATTAAATAATTAAAGTAAATATTTAATTTTAGAAAAGTGGTGAATATTAATTTTGCATACTTGGAGGAGACTTCAATGCCATTCTTCAGCAAGAAGACAAAAAGGGCGACTCAGGGAAAACACTGCAATCTCAAATAGAATTCTGCAGTTTTGTGGAAAGGAATTCACTATTGGAAATTCCAACAGGCAATGGTTGTTTCACCTAGACAAATCGAAGGAAAGGGTTTGGTAGCATAGCGGAGAAGCTCGATAGATTCTTCTTCAAAGGAAATTTGAGCCTCTTCCCCTTTACCTTTGAAAGCAAAATCAATTATGGAAGTGGATCTGACCATTTTCTAGTGCAACTCCAAATAGTTGGGGAGAAGGGACCGATTTGATGTCCATTCAAATTTGAAATGATGTGGTTTAAGGATCCTCAAGTCTTGGGAATGATGGAATCATGGTGGATGGAGTGCTCTCCAGGGGGATCAAGTATGTTTAATGTGGTTACAAAGTTAAAATATGTGAAACAACAGCTCAAACAATGGAATAAGGTTTGTTTCAAGAATATTTTTGCAGAGAAACTCCAAACGGAGGATTGGCCCTTCTGGCTAAAGAAATCATGAATAATGGGATGAATGATGCTTGCTATATGAAGGAATAGGAGCTTTCCAAAAAATTAAATGATATTTTGGCAAAAGAGATCTTTTGGCGACAAAAATCTAGGGATATTTGGTTAAAGGTAGGGGACCAAAATTCAAAGTTCTTTCACAACTCTACAAAGGTTAGGAGGGAGCACAATAAAATCTGTTGCATTAAAGATGCAGATCGCTATCTGATGGAGGATATTGTGGAGATTAGAGCCTCAATTGCTTCTTATTTTCATAATTTTCTTAACGATTGGGAGCATTCAAATTTGGAGTCATAGAAGCCTTCACTACAATCCATCCCGAAGCTGATATCTCAAGCTCAAATGGAAGCATTAAATGCTAAGTTTTCTGAAGATGAAGTGAAAGAGGTAGTCTTTGAGATGCAACCAGAGAAGGCTCCTAGGCCGGATAGATTTCCTACAGCATTCTTTCAGAAATGTTAGGGTTTTGTTGGAAGGGACGTTTGGGAAGCGTTAGAAGATTCAAGAAGCAATAGAAGAGTGCTCAAAGAAGTTAATAATACTTTAATTTCTCTTATCCTAAAGAATGGAAGCCAGATTCCTAGGAAGATTTATGCCCTATTACTTTGTGCAATACGATTTATAAAATTTTGGCTAAAGTGATAACTAATAGATTGAAGAAGACTCTCCCCTCAATCATTTCTGAGAAGCAAACATGCTTCGTTCCTAGCCGTTCAATTTTGGACGGGGTGATAATTGCTCAAGAAGTCATTCATTTAGTCCAAAAACTTAAGAAACCGATGATGTTGCTGAAATTGGACATTAAGAAAGCCTATGACAGAGTAAATTGGAGATTTTCATTCAAGGTAATGGAAGCCTTTGGCTTTCAAAAGGATTGGATAGACTAGATCTTTAGGTGGGTGGCTAGCCCATGCTTCTCTGTGCTAGTTAATGGATCTTTGGAGGGTTACTTCACTACTTCAAGAGGCTTGAGGCAAGGCGATCCTTTATCTCCTTTCTTGTTTATTATAATGGTTGAAGCCTTGGGGAGGGCGCTTGAAAATGCACGAAGGTCTAGATGGATTGAGGGTTTGCAAGTAACTAGCAACCTTCCCAATATTACTCATCAGTAGTTTGTGGATGACACAATGTTTTTTGGTGTTGCTTCAGTCAAAGAAGCACACAAATTAAAAGGTATTTTAGAGGATTATTTTTGAGCTTCTGGGTAGGAGGTGAGTAAGGCTAAATCTGAGGTATTTTTCTTTAATTCAAGTTGCTCATGTGAAATTCAAATTTTGCGAATCTTAGGATTCAAGAAGGGTCAATTACCATGTAAATATCTAGGGCTCCCTTTGGACAAGGGCTCTCAAAGTAGTAATTTATGGAATTATTTGATGGTACAATGTAAGGAACGGGTATCCTCTTGGAAAAAAAGGTGGCTTTCTTGGGCGGGAAGATTAACTTTGTTGAAATCTGTCATTTCTGCTCTTCCCATTTTCATGATGTCTTGCCTACAGTTGTCAATGGGTGCGAGCAAGGCCCTGAATCATGTAATGAAGGATTTTTTCTAGAAAGGAAACTTAGATCAAAAGAAATTTCCCCTTATAAAATGGCTGAAGGTCTTCGAGAAATAGGAGTGTGATGGTGCTGGTTTGAGGAATCTTCTTTTGCAAAACAAGGTGTTGGGGGAAAAACTAGCTTGGGCTGTCTACTCTTGCCCTGATCTTAAATGGGTGAAGATAGTAAGAGAAAAATACCTGGAAGCAGACCCTTATTGCTTTTTGGTAGCAAAATCTCTTCCAAACGGGTCTCGCATATGGAATTTCATCAAGTATTCTAGGGATCTATTCATAGATTTTCTCACATGGGAAATTAAGGATGGGAAGGAGGTAATGTTCTGGGAAGACTCATGGGAAGGCCTCCCAGCGTTGGCAGGAAACCTAGAGCTCTCGCGAGTAAGGGAAAAAATGGAGCAAGTTTGGGGCTCAAAAGTTTGTGATTATTTGGACCTCTCTGATAGCTCTTTCGAGGGCCTTCATGTGTGGAAATCTGTGAGAAACCTGGATCTTGATGTTTAGGAAATGTAAGCTTTTGAGCAAGAATTATTAGAAAGAAGAATTTGGTGAAGGTAGGGGAGTGATCGCCTGCGTTGGGATGCTTCTCCAAATGGGATTTATTTGGCTAAAATAGGATATGCTATTTTGTCATCTTCAGGTGATGAAAGTTCAGTTGTTCCAACGAGTTTATGTTGGAATAAAGTATGCCTCCCAAAAGTAGGCATTTTTGCATGGGAAACAGCTTAGGGAGAGTCCTTACTGGGGATAGGTTTACTAAAATGGGTTATCATGGACCGTCTAGATATCCACTATGCCAAGAGGTTGAGGAAACAACGAACCACTTGTTTTTAAATTGAAAATTCACATATCAGATTTGGAGTTGGCTGTGCACGAAGTTGCATTGGTTTACTGCCTTCCCAATATGTTATCAGAGTTTCTTAATGCCTAGCCTACTTGTTATCATAACTCTCTCTTTGGGGATTTATGGGTGATGTGTCCTTCAATGATTCTATGGGAGGTGTGGAAGGAGACGAACAAATGCCTTTTTTCAGGACAAGAAGTTGTTAATTCCAAGGCTACAGTGTAAAATTGAGGCGTGCATTGTAGAAATTTTTAATGCACGATTGGAGGATACAAACCCAAAGAAAATTAATTTTGCAAAATGGGATGCTTGGATAATGAAACAATGGTTTGGGATTAAAGCCCTCCTTTTTGGAGGATCAGGAAATGCGGCATTCATTGAAATGCACAACAAAGTATAGTGGTTCCCTCCTGAGCAGGGTTGGGTTAAACTAAATTTTGATGGTGCCTCAAAAGGGAATCTTGGGCCATCTGGGGTAGGTTGTATTGTTTGAACCTCCACAGGTTTGATTTTGGGGAGATTTTCTAAGCCCCTCCCAGACGGTACTAACAATGCAACTGAATTCCAAGCCCTTCTTCTTGGATTGAATCTTTGCAAGGAAATTGGAATTAAGAATCTGGTGGTGGAAGGGGACTCTACTCTAGTTATAAATGCTCTCAGAATCAGGAAAATTCACAATTGGAGGTTGGGGGTGTTTTTGGAAGCAACATTAGAGAAACTAGGGTATTTTGAACAAGTGATGTTCAATCATACGTTGAGGGAAGGCAATGCTGAAGCTGATGCTTTATCAAACATGGGAGTAATTGGTCTTGGTTTTAAAGAATGCAGTTTAGTGAGGAATTAAACATTGTGGGCGGAAGGGTGGGCTCCCCCCTCTCTCCTTCACCCATTTGCATGGTTGGGTGGCTAGGCAGATGACATGGTGGCAGAGTAAGAGGACACAAGGGTTGTTGACAGGGGTGTGATGGAAGACCGACACGTGGTATGGCCACATCACTCTTTCCTTCTTTATCGTGGTTGCCTAAGGTATATTTGTCTGGTGATCATCAATAGAGGGGCTTCTGAGGGGTCTGAGTTAGCTCAAATAAGGGTGCTTCTTGGGGGTGGCCGCCATTTTAGTGAGAAGTGTGGGCCTTTCCAAATGGTGAGGCACGTAGGGTACGACATTTACGGTAAATCATGTATATCGGCTTGGTGGCAGCCAATCTTCATTACAAGGTGATGTCTTGGTTAAAGCATGGTTTTGGAGGACGAAAATCTCATGCAAGGACAGATTTCCTTGCATCGCCATTATTCCTCGCTCGTGTGTCTTGGATTTGGCTTGTCGATTGTGGGCTTTATTAATGTTGGTGGGTGGCGGTAGTTCAATTGTGTGTTTTTTGAAGAAAAAAAAATTGTTGGTTGTTTCTTTGCAAGTGGTTTTTCGGCTAGGGTATCGATAATGGTGAAGCCGAGCCATTCCAAATTCATTATTTCAGTTTCCGTGTAGGGGCTGGAATGTTTCGGTGTGGATACTCCCATTTCTCTAGTGGCGACAGAGAGGCAAGCAGTGTTCAAGGAAATCATAGATCAAAGGCTTAAACACATTCTGCTCGATGGTGACCCACTGGTCTTGGTAGTGGTTAAAATGGTATTAGGTAAGGGTCACTTGGACATAAAGGAGTATGTAAAGGACAATACATACATCTCCTCATGGTTCTTGGCTGTTATTCTGGAGGCTGGAGTGTCCAAGGTGGATGCTAGAGAAATGTTGGTGAATTTATTTTGTGGTGATTTGTTGGGTGGCTTGGAGGAGATCTTGAAAGTGGCCTTTGTGGGCAAAGGGATTCCACGTTCCTCTGATTTGGAGCTCCTGTGGAAGATGAATGAAGTAGTGAAGGTCTACCCCTTTCTCTTAGATTTGAAGGGGGCCAAGCTTATGTGGCACCGGATGATCTCGACAATGGCTGTTGAGTTCCTGAAATGTAAGCTAGGGTTGGTGATGGAGGAGGGCTTGGAATGGGTAGAAGATTTCTCTACGTTTGCAAACTTAAATGGGTTTCTTTGAGGTTCGGCCTCTGTGTCTGAAATTTTCATGCTTTTTGGCTGTTGTTCTAGCTATGGGTTTTGTAATGGGTAGGGTGGCTACCAATTTTGCTCTGTTTTTGAGTGTTTCCTAGGTTGGTAGGGGTTTTAGTATTCTATGGTGGTTCGGTGGTTATTCCCTGCATTGCAGACAATCTGTATATCTATTTCTAATTTTTAATAAAATATATAAACCTTACGTATCAAAAAAAATAAAATTAAAGATATAATTAAATAAATATGATTTATTTAACTAATCAAGAAGAATAAAGAATTAAAGAAATAATTAAATAAATAGGATTTATTTAACTAATCAAGAAGAATAAAAAATTAAAGATACAATTAAATAAATAATATTTATTTAACTAATCAAGAAGATTAATTGAAATGAATTAAATAAATAACATAAACTCATTTAATTAATAGTGAAAATATGGTTTTAGACAATTATTAAATAATTGAACATTATTTAATCATTAGAGAAAGATGAATTTTAGTGTTGAAATGTTAGTTCATAGGCTAGGACAATTTTCAGTATCTATAGTTACAATCTTACATTTCATGCTAATGGATGTGAAATCATAAATGAGATGTCTGAAAAACATGTTGAAGGAACAAGGACAAATGACAATGTCTATCATCTGGAGGAGGCTAATGGAAGAACCTGCCTATTGGCCTAATATGGAGAAAGTTGGTTGTGGTATAAAAGGATGTGGCACATCAACTTTGACAATATGGTAAGGATCAATTCCTCTCATGTAGTGAGAGATTCGCCTAGGATAACCAAGCCTGCAAACACATTGTGTAAAGAATGTTAGATGGGAAAGCAAATAAAGAATAGTTTTAGAAGCAAGGAGTGCTCTATTTCAATGCCATTAGAGCTGATTCACATTGATCTATGCTGACCCACAAGGACTAGGAGTCAATAAGGTGAAAGGGACTTTATATTGTTTATAGATGACTACACTAGAATGAATTGGGTTACTTTCTTAAAAGAGAAATCAAAGGCCTTTGATAAGTTCAAGATCTTTAAAGTAAAAGTTGAAAATGAAATGGATGCTAGAATCAAATGTTTAAGGTTAGATATAGGAGGTGAATTTACCTCATATGAATTTGAAATTTTTTGTGAAGATCATGGCATTAGGAGACATTTATTTTCTCCTAGAATCCCTCAACAGAATGGGGTAGCTGAAAGGAAAAATAGAATTATGCAAGAAATGGCTAGAACAATTATGAAAGATGTTGACCTACCAGATGTGTATTGGAAGAAAGCAGTTCACAATGATGTCTATTTTCTCAATAGAGTGTAGCTGAGGGTCAACAACAATAAGACCCCTTATGAGCTGTGGTATGGAAGACCACCTACTATTAAGTATTTAGAGTCTTTGGTAGTAGATGCTACATTAGAAGAGATGGTAGTGATCTTGGAAAGTTTGATTCCAGATGTGATGAAGGAATATTTCTTGGTTACTCTACTAGAAGCAAGGCATATAGATACTATGATAAGAGGTTAGGGAAGATGATTGAAAGTATAAATGTCAAAGTAGATGAAGACCTATGTCTGATCTCTCATGAACTTGAGGTTTTTGGATTTGATATTCTCCCTTGGATTGAAGAAGAAGAAGAAGAAACTAAAGAGAAAGAAGAAAAGGAACCAAAACTAGTGAAGGATCCCAAGAATCCAACAAAATATATATAGAAGAATCACTCTCCAGATCAGATCATTGGAGACAAGGATGAAGGTGTACTAACTAGAAGGAAGTTGCAGGAACTAGTGAACAAGTAAATATGTGCTTATTGTCAAAATTTGAGCCCAAGAACTTTGCAGATGCCAACAAAGATGATAATTGGATAAAAGCAATGTAGGAAGAACTGGATCAGATTCAAAAAAATGTGACAGGAACAAAGTGGGTGTTCCAGAAGAAGTTGAATGAGGAAGGTCAAGTGAGAAACAAGGCCAGATTGGTTTGTAAAGGATATTCACAAGTAGAAGGCATTGAATTTGAAGAGACTTTTGCTCTGGTAGCTAGAATGGAGGCTATAAGAATGTTTCTTGCTCTTGTTACTCATAAGAACTTCAAAGTAGATCAAATGGATCATGTCAAGTCAACTTTTATGAATGGTGATCTAGAGGAGGAAGTATATATTGAGCAACCAGATGGCTTCCAACTATCTAAAGATTTGGACATGATTTGCAAACTAAAAAAGGCTTTATATGGTCTCAAGAAAGATCTGAGATCTTGGTATGCTCAACTAGATAAGTATCTACTTTAGCAAGGATTCAAGAAAGGTAATGAAAATAGTAATTTATATATTAAGGTTCAAGAAGACAAAATTTTTATTGTAGTTGTCTATGTTGATGATATCAGCTTTGGTAGAGATGAAAAAATGTGCAAGAAGTTTGTAGAGGAGATGCAAAAGGAATTTGAAATGCCAATGATAAGTGAGCTTTCTTTCTTGATCTTCAAATTATTGAGCAAGATGGTGGCATTTTCATTTCTTGGGCCAAATATGTAAAGGAAATGCTAAAGAAGTTTGGAATGGAATTTTCCAAACCTGTGGGCACTCTTATGGTGACTGGTTGCCACCTAAGTAAATTAGATGAGTCTTTGGAGGTTGATTAGAATCTCTACAAGTCCATGATTGGAGGGTTATTATACTTGGTTGATTCTAGACCTGATATCATGTATGCAATATGTTTGGTTTCTAGATTTCAAGAGAATCCTAAGTAAACTAATGAAAAAGTAGTGAAGAGTATTTTTAGATACCTAAAGGGTACTCCAGATTATGGGCTATGGAACAAAAAGGATCAAAATTTCTCTCTGAGTGCCTCTGTTGATATTGATTGGGCAGGTTGTGTTGATGATTGGAGAAGTACAAGTGGAAGTGCATTAGTTTTGGGAGATAGATTGGTCACTTGGTTTAGTAAAAATCAGGATTCAATATCCTTGTCCACGACAGAAGTAGAATACATTGCTACAACATCTTGGTGCACTCAGGTGCTTTGGATGAAGAAAACCTTAAAATATGTGAATGTGAATTATGATGAACCTATTCCTATACTATGTGATAATACTAGTGCAATCAATATTTCTAAGAATTCGGTAATGCATTCAAGGACTAAACAAATCTCGATCCGGTACCATTTTCTAAGATAAAAAATTGTAGAACATGAAGTTAGAATGGAGTATGTGCCTACAAAGGATTAGATTACAAATATTTTTACAAAGGCTCTTTCAAATGATACCTTTGAGTATCTAAGGCAAAAGCTAGGGGTCATTACCCCTCCTTATTCTCACTAGATGCATAGATGGTGCACCTTTCTAGGGGGAGAAATTCATGTCATATCCTTTTTTCCTAGATTGATGGGTGCTATCCCTCAGGGGGAGCTTGTAGTAAGGGGGGGTCCTGAAGTAATTATGCAATTATTGTAAATATATGGCTATGTGAAGAAGAAGTGTTGCTGGTCAAAGGGGGAGCATGTGCTACTGCTTCAATAAAAGACCTTTTTTTTCCCTTTGTTCCTAAATTTAGAGAATGTCTTACTACTTTGTGCAGGAATGTACGACCCTTTGTCCTTGATGTCAAAGGGGGAGAGTGAGCAGTGTGTTGTCACCAATTTAAAAGTGGGAGATTGTTGGCAGTTGTCATTAATATCAACATTGTGTTTCTTTTATTGTCATTGATGTCAACACTAGATTTGTATTGTTATCACTGATGACAAAGCTTGAGGAGATTATTGCCAGCTATTGTCAACACTGATTGATAGTTGTAATTGAAGTCAACACTTGTGTAACATTTTGTTAGTTTGTGGCATTGGTTGTCTTTATTATACTCAATTTTGGCTAACATTGGTGATGTCATGCCTTATCAAATAACACTTGAAGAAGTTCATGGTTGGATGTCATGCCTTATCAAAGAAGGATTGTTGATGCTCATAGAATACATTATTTCCATCAACAAAGTTGATATTATACTATAATGTTTAGACGAGGATTAAAAGCATGACTAATGTTGGAGAGGTGTTGTTGAAGATCTACAATATGCCTCTTTCTCTCTCCTAATGTTCCTGATAGTATACATGTTGCTAAAAGGAAGTTTTAGTCTCCACAAGTGGCTCAAATGATTCTAGTTCAAGAATGTTGCATTGAAGTGTGTTCGGTAGAATGCTCTGCATTCCTCCACTGTTGTAGTTCTAGCCTTGCAATTTGTTATTTAATGTTAGTGCTCTATGTAAATTTCACTCCTATATTTTTAGGTCACTTTTTTTTTCGAGGAGAGTTCTATGAATTGTAGAAGGTTGGTTGTGTTGCTAGTTATCTGGACTAGTCTGAGAAATGCTCTGCATTTCTTTGCATTAATGTCTCTCATCCTATGGATTGGTGAATGTTCTCACAATGTTTGTGCAATGTCTTAGTTCCAATATCATATGTTGAAGTGGCTCACTTGATCTATTCTACAAATGCTACATCATCTAGTTATGCATTTTGTGTTTTCTGAACAAAGCTTTATGTACCTATTTATCCTGTAGTGGCTATCGATGGCATGATCAAATGAAAGAAGTGTATGGAAGTGATATTGGATGCTTAAGGAACATCCCTATGTGATATGTATGATGTTTATTGGCCACTTTGGTGTCACATTATATCTTGAGTTGGATTTCCATGCTATTTGTGGATATCTGGCCAATAGAGCTTGTTTCATGTGCTTGGGGGGTCGTGCTAGCAATGGAAGATGTGTCATGATAGATTTGGGTCCTTGTTGATGGTGTTTTTAGCACTACAACAACTCAGACGTAATACAAGTATCCTATCTCTCTTGAAAGGTAAATTTCTATCTGCAAGCCTCAAGAAACAACCCCAAGTTCTCTAATATCAGGTCTTGACAATGCAACAAACAACTTAGTGAAAATGTGATTTGCTAGTAATCACAAGGGGCCTTACACTTTAACAATATTGGAAGCTTCAAACTCATCAAATATAGCAATGTGGTGATGTTGATTCATTCCTAAACTAACCCAGATTCAAAGAAAGAGAAAAAGAGATAAGGGTTGAGAGAGATTCTAAAACTAACACCTAAGACCAATCACAACAATGATGAAAGCTGTAGATGGATAGTTCCCCAAATAAAACCATTCTCTTCTTAACCAAGATGAATCCACAATATCACAAAAATAGTGCAATCTTCAAAGGAAATTGAAATATTTTCAGACCATGAACACCCATGCATATACCCAATTACTGGTGAAACATGAACAAGCATCCACAGTTGAACTTAGCACAATATATGGCTCAAAATAAATTTACACAACAACTTACAACAACAAGCCACCAAAATTATGAGTAAGAGATCGATCAAACATCATTCACATTTCACCATCATTGCAAAAGAACTGAAATCTAACATCTAACATTGAGAATCAAGAACAAGAATCCATGAAACTGTCAAAGATCAATATAAAGTTTTCCAAATCAACAACCGAATAGCATTACTTCTCCAACAATTACATAACAGTCTCCAGCTCTTTCTTCTCTCCTATAGCCTAATCTAGAACTAAATTCTGGAATTCTAACCAAATTCTAACTATTTACAAATGAGGAGGCACTGGCCTTTTATAGATATTACATTTCAATTTCAATGGCCAAGATTAAATCAATCCAAGGGCTTAGATCAATCCTCTAGAAGCATCAATAAGTTACATAAAGTTTGAGAATTCTTGGTACATCATCATCCAATCAACATAATTCTGTTACAGCTAGGAAGAATGAGAAAAAAATAATCTACCACCTTGATCTTGATAAAAATTATAATTGGGTAAAGAAAATAGCTTCACATGTCCTCTCATATTTGAAATATATCCTCCAGCTATAGGCAGGTTGTGGCACGGATTTATAGGCAGTCTCACATTTAATTTTGAGGTTACACTTAATTTTCAGTTACAATCTCTTCCAAATTTTCCTCTTGGCATGAATCCATATGCAAGTCCCCTTTTGATTTATTTAATCCTCAAAAAAAAATATCATCATTAGTAGTTCACATGTTAAAAATCCAATCCATAAAATATCTAAATTAAACTTGAATACAATTTTGAAAATTTTGGCCTTTTAAGAAAATTTTCCATTTTTTTGAAATTGTTTTTGAAATTTTTTCATTTCAAGAATTTTGATTTTTGGGAATATTTTAAAAATTCAAAGAAAATCCATTTTGGAAATTTTCCATTTCGGGAAAAAATGCATTTTGGAAAAAAAATCCATTTTTGGAAAATTTCAGGATTTTGATGGGTCTTGGATTTTTCCAAAAATGGCAATTTTGGGAATTTTGATCTATCATGGATTTCTCAAGGTCGTGGATTTTTTGGGGAAAATCTTCCCATGAAGGATTTTTGAGAAGGATCAGACTTGGGGAAAATCCACCCATGGAGGATTTTCTTGAAATCCACGAGAGGTCAAAATCCCCTAAAGCACATAACGTTTTTTCTAGAAGGAATTTTCAAAAAGTTCAAAAAGCAACCCAACCTAATTTTTCATCTGCTATCCATTTGTGCAAAAAATATTTACATATGATATTGAAAATTCACTTCAAAATCCCCATTTCCAAAATCCATGACATGTGGATTTCTTCGAAACCCTCGAGATGTCTTAAACTATTGCCTTCATCAAATCAAATTTGGACTTAATCTCAAAATAACCTCCCAAGAAAAGAAAAACTGAAAATTGACAAAGCCAAGATGTGGAGATGCAAAATAAAAAAGAGGGTCCCTGCCTCTAGTGGGGAGTGTGTGCAAAAATTGCACAACAAATGGCAACTCTGTTGGGAAAATGCTCCAGAGCATTTCGATGACAAACTAGAATGAAGAACCCAAAATCTTTGGTTTCAATCCTTACATCAAGTCAACCAATGAACTAAAGGCTCAAAATCAATGAACAAGCTAGCCCTTCTTGTGTTGGAAATCCCAGTGTGTGCAGATATATTAATTCCCTCCCTAATAAGTTACTGCAGAGAAACCAAGTTTAGTCAAGTTAAGCTACATGAATGATTCTAACTCCAAAAGCAACTTGGATAGATCCTTGCTGGCAGTTAGGCACCCATAGCCTCGACGAGGTTATCACTGTGATTATCTTGAACATAGCTCTACTGCCAGCCAGACATCCATAGCCCCGGTAGAGATATTCAGATCCTCCTGATAAGTAGAATTTTCTTTTGATTTTCAATATTTTTTTTCTTTTCTTTTCTTTTCTTTTTGATCTTTTCTAATTTTTTCTTCTCACTTCTTTTCATTTTCAACCCGTCAGCAATGAAGCTCACACTCAGGGCTGAGAATCACAATGGCACTGAAGCATAAATCTAAGATTTTTCACTTAACAAGACCTTACAAGGACTTTAACAACAACCTCAGGATTCTTAAGACATGTGAAAAATGTAAGATTTGAGCACATTCAAGAACTAACTCAATCCACTGACTTATCCCCTTTATCGTTTAAACCATGTGACACTAAATGGAGGACTTCAACCATTCCTTCCGAAAAAATGATTAGAGTTTGTAAAAGAAATACTTAAAGCAATCCCAGATAAATAAATTATTGTGCACATAAGTCATTCCCAACAGAAAATAGGGGAGCCCAAGCCGAAGAAGCAAAGCAAAACCCAAAGAAAACCCACACTAACCAAAGCAAAACCAAACCAAACCAAACTAATCCAAAATCAACCTAACCTACAACAAACCAAAAACAAGAAAGTAAACTAAAAGCAAACCTAAGTTAACGAAAAGAAAAAAACCGAGAGCAAAAGAAAATTACCTACAAAAAAGAAAAGTAGAACAAACTGCATTTATTCAAATAAGATTATATACAAAAGACTCAAAAATGAATCATGATCAGAAAAGGAAAACTGAGACACACCCATACAGTTCATCAATGTATGGACAAGCAATAAGGCAATAGTAACAATCCTTAAGAATGCAAACTAATCTTTATACTCAGTAAAATAGACCTCAATATTGTCGCATTCAGATTCCATATCCCAATCAGGAATAATTAGTAATTGGGGTAACTCATTAGAACCATGATCAATCCATATGCAAGTTTTCCTCGCTAAACCTCCATAATCAAATTGAAAAACTACAAAAATTAGAGCAAGGAAAGAAGCAACCTGGTGTGACACTTGTTCAGGTAGAATGTTGTGTTTGTCGTCTCCCAATTGTGAAGAGTTGATATCCATGTTTTCAGGAGGTCTCCACTGATGGTGCAACGTTCCTCTTGCACAAGAAACAAAATTAAAGTCATCAATAAGCAATTTGGGGTGAAATTCAGATTGACAAAATTCAGAATTATTAACATGGAACATTTCACCTATTTTCATGTCTTCATGAGTTATCATTGATGAAATTGCAGAAACGACCTCATGTGCATCAACTTGTTTATGTGAATATGCATTAAGAGCCACTAAAAATTGATCTTCAAGCCCATTCTCACTTGCAACTGTGTGATCATGTCCATCAATGGTGACTGTAGCATCATTATGCTCAACATCTTCTATAATTCCTTGCATACTAGTATAATTTATACAAGTATTATCAACATCAAAGCATGCAACATGTGAATCATCATTAACAAATGCATCAAAATATAAAGGGAAAATAGAATTTGATAAGAAAGAAAACTCATTGTCATTCATTATTAGTGCAAGCTTGGAGTCTTGATCCACATCAGCCTCATCATCCAATCCTTCAGTCTGCTCCACAAGACATTCATCGACAATTTTTTGGAGTTCCTTTATTGAAGAATCGATCTCCTCCAAGGAAGATTCAACATTTTCTGCTATGCATTCCTCAAATTCAATGCCTGTTGGCTCCTCTACAGTGCATCCCAAATGACTCCTAACTTGAGTAATGATTTCCTCACATGAAGAACAGGTGAACTTTGAATGTGATGCGTTATGTACCCTACACCAACTAGATAGAAGAAAAACTTGCAAAATCAAATCACCACTCAACTGATCTTTAACTAACTTTGTGAATGAATTAACTGCAACATCAACAAGTTCCTTTTCCAATTCCATAGGAGCCAATGGCTTAATCACATCCCAAAGGAATTTTTTTTCCTTGTAAAGCCATTTCCATTCTACCCAAGTGTGTTAAGCATTCTAGCTCATTGTGCCTACAGGTATTATGGATTCTACACTTATCTGATAATGCATGCTCCTGCAAACTCCAATAATGCAATCTCTTATTCAAATGCTCATGAAGTTGAGGGATATTAATCTGAAGACTGTTTCCATCATAAAAAAGTAAGACTACCTTTCCATCTTGACTCCAATTCTGTGCTTTCAAATTTAGAGATCTATCATATCTCATATTTTCAACATGAAGGCTCATTCAACTCCTAGCTATGTTTCCTTTTCTTAGCCCTCCTTGTAGCTCCAATATTTTGATGGTTTTTTTAGCACTGCAACAACTCAATCAAAATACAAGTATCCTATCTCTCTTGAAAGGTAAATTTCTATCCGCAAGCCTCAAGAAACAACCCCAAGGTCTCTAATGTTAGGTCTTGAAAATACAACAAACAACTCAGTGAAAATGTGATTTGTTGGTAATCACAAGGGCCTTACACTTTAACAATACTGGAAGCTTTAAACTCATCAAATATAGCAATTTGGTGATGCTAATTCAATCCTAAACTAACCCAAATTCAAAGAAAGAGAAAAAGAGATAAGGGTTGAGAGAGATTCTAAAACTAACACCTAAGATCAATCACAACAATGATGAAAGCTTTAGATGGACAGATCCCAAATAAAACCAATTTTTGCTTAACTAAGATGAATCCACAGTATCATAGAAACAATGTGATCTTCAAAGCAAATTGAAATATTTTCAGACCATGAACATCCTTGCATATACCCAATTACTGGCGCAACATGAACAGGCATCCATAGTTGAAATTAGCACAATATATGGCTCAGTCTAACTTTACACAACAACTTACAATCAGTAAGCCACCAAAAGTATGACCAAGAGATCAATCAAACATCATTCACATTTCACCATCATTGCAAAAGAACTAAAATCTAACATCTAACATTGAGAATCAAGAACAAGAAACCATGAAATTGTCAAAGTTCAATACAAAGTTTTCCAAATCAACAACCCAATTGCATTAACTTCTCCAACAATTACATAACAGTCTCCAACTCTTTCTTCTCTCCTATAGCCTAATCTAGAACTAGATTTTGGAATTCTAACCAAATTCTAACTGTTTACAAATGAGGAGGCACTGGCCTTTTATAGATATTACATTTCAATTTCAATGGCCAAGATTAAATCAATCCAAGGGATCAGATCAATCCTCTAGAAGCATCAAGAAGTTACATAAAGTTTGAGAATTATTGGTACATCATCATCCAATCAACATAATTTTATTACAACTAGGAGCAATGAGAAAAAAATAATTTTCCAGCTCGATCTTGATAAAAATTATGATTGGGTGAAGAGAACAATTTCACATGTCCTCTCATATTTGAAATATATCCTCCAGCTATAGACAGGCTGTGGCACAGATTTATAGGCAGTCTCACATTTAATTTTGAGGTTACACTTAATATTTAGGTACAATCTCTTCCATATTTTCCTCTTGGCACGAAGCCATATTCAAGACCCCTTTTGATTTATTTAATCCTGAAAAACAAATATCATCATTAGTAGCTCACATGTTAAAAATCCAATCCATAAAATATCTAAATTAAACTTGAATAAAATTTTGAAAATTTTGGCCTTTTAAGAAAATTTTCCATTTTTGGATTTTTTTTTTGAAATTTTTTTGAATTTTTTCATTTCAAGAATTTTCATTTTTGGGATTTTTTAAAAATTTCAAAAAAAAAATCCATTTTTGGAAAATTTTGGGATTTTGATGGGTCTTGGATTTTTCTGAAAATGGCAATTTCAAGAATTTTGATCTGTTGTGGATTTCTCAAGGTCATGGATTTTTTTGGGAAAATCTGCCCATGAAGGATTTTTGAGAAGGATTAGACTTGGGGAAAATCTGCCCATGAAGGATTTTCCTGAAATCCATGACAGGTCAAAATCTCCTAAAGCACATAACTTTGTTTTTAGAAGGAATTTTCAAAAAGTTCAAAAAGAAACCCAACCTAATTTTTCATCCTCTATCCATGGGTACAATTTTTTTTTACATATGATATTGAAAATTCACCTCAAAATCCCCACTTCTAAAATCCATGATAGGTGGATTTCTTTGAAACCTTCAAGATGCTTTAAACTATTGCCTTCATCAAATCAAATATGGACTTAATCTCAAAATAACCTCCCAAGAAAAGAAAAATTGAAAATTGACAAAGCCAAGATGCAGAGATGCACAATAAAAAAGAGGGTCCCTGCCTTCGATGGGGAGTGTGTGCAAAAATTGCACATCACTAACCTATCCTATTTAGGATTGTATCAAGAAAATTCAATTGAAAGAGTATTTAAGGGCTGACTGGTTATGTGCTTCAATGTTTCATCCACACGTTTCCTTGATGCCGACTTAGGGTGATGTGTGCCTACATGTAAACCATTTTGGATCAGATTGAAAGAAGTGTTAAGATTGTTTTTGGTCCTCTCTATCCTTGGGATAGGATTGCATTATGCTTTGGAGGCCGACCAGTTGAATTCATTGTTTATTCTATCCCTCGCCAACCTAATTAAAGAATTGAAGTGTTGTGGTGGATATAAATGTAAGACCACTTCAGATGCAACATGGGAAGTAAGTGTACAAGTGTGTGTGTGAATTATATTGAATATCCAATAGAGATAGTTCTGAAGATTGTGAAAGGAAAGATCAATTGTGCTATAATGCCTCAGTCAATAGAGTGTTATATTGGAAATCATTGTAATTCTCTTTAAATCATTTTGTATCATGCTTTGGGATAGTGAATCTCATTAGGCCCATATATCTTACTCTTGGAATTTGTTGGTACTTCAGTGCTGCAAATCATTTTTGTATCTTGCCCTAGGTAGTGAGCCTTCCAACAAGTCCTTTTTGGAAGTGAGCCTTATATTGTGAGTTAACTCACTGTGGTTTTTCCCTCATTAGATTTTCAATTAAAATCTAGTGTCTCCTTGTGCATTTGTGTGTTCTCTATTCCATCTCTTTGTTGCTGATTTTATTATTGCTATATCTTTCATTGGTTAAGTTTGTTGAAGGTATTAGATTTTCTAATTGATATAATCTACTCTAATATGTCTCTGATTAATGTTACATATTTTTTTGCTAAAGGATTTTGAGTTGTGTTGAAAGTTTCAAATTCTGATAGGGGTTAAGTTTTTTTGTGTAGATTGATTCACCCCCCTCTCAATCTCCAGAAGTGTTCGACATATAGAAAGCTCTAATACCATATGTAACATCTATACCCATACAACAAGTAAAAACTTAGGTTTTTAACTTTAAAGTAAGTAAATAATTTCCTTAAAAGTAGGTAAGTAATTTTTTTTCTCTTTTAACATCATATTTTGTACTTTGCATAATTGGAAACATGAAACATTTCATAAATGAAAGAACATTTCTTTTCAACTTGAAAAAGAGAACTTTTTTCCACTTTCAATTTCACATATAAGATTTCCAATCAAGTAATTATATTATTAAATAACAATTAAGTTCAAGGTCAGGAATTCCACATCTGGTTTACTTTTATGTTTCACAAGCCTCAACATGTCATTTTCAAGAGGGAGAGCATCACCCAAACGCTTTACCTCCAACCATAGACCGATAGTCCCCCACACACCTTCCAACTGGAAGTGGTCCTACCCTTCAACGAAGAGTATAGTCAAGGACCCACTAGTATTTCCATCTAATTTTCTAGTGTTGTGTCCTACATAACCAATACAGTCATACAACTATAGCCTCCTCTAACTATGTATGACACTATTGACTAGTTATGCAACTCTAGAGCATAATGAACTGACAAGTGCAAGCAAAGAAATTTGCACTTACTTTGGCCAAAGTTTTGAATTAAATTCAACCACTTCCTTAAAAAAGTGGATTATTATGCTCAACCACCTTTAACTTGACTTAGAAATCTTAACTGACCGAAGGTTAACCTAACCTTACTATTTGACCAATGGTTGACTCTTCATAAAATTCTTACTCTTAATGTGATGATTCACCAACCAATACTTAGCTAGATTGGATAGTTATCTCTGACTTCAAATACCCATGTTACGTTTTTGTAACTACCTAAGTCTTGGTTACTACCACTTGTTCAAGTCCTTACTACAACCCATGAGAGTAACTACTCTCCTATTTTAAGCATTTAATAAAATTTGACGATAAATGACGTCAACTCGACCTTCTTGGTCATATTCTAGTATATTAATAACATATTCAATAACCCCATAATGATGAATATCTTCACATAGAATATTATATCTTCAAATTAGGTTTTTGAATTTCTATGGTAAAAACCTACGGTCTTGTTCACAAGGAAAACCATATTTAAATTTCATCATTCATGATAATATTGACATTTGAAAGTTATACAGGAATTATAATACTGACTATTCATCAACAAATTGGTTTAATACATTGTCCACATTTGGAAAACTTCAAATAAGTGAACAACTGTCCAATCTATAATTGCTTTATTATCTATTAAGTTTATTACATAAAATTTTTAAGAACAAATTTCATTATACGGATGTATATACACATTTTTTCAAATAGTTGACTCTCATTGAGATCTTTCTATATACATATAAGAATAGTATTGTTTTTAAACCGCTGGGATTCAAAACTCTTTATTGAGTAAAATAATTTTAAAACTTCAAATTCAAAGATCATTAAACTATTCTATTTGAATTTGTTGCCTCTATATCAAGAACTATGGTTAAATGAATTTATAATGCTCATGTTTAATTTCTCTTCAAGAAAACTAGGAAACTCTCTTCTTTAAATGAGATAAATAAATAAATATATATATAGAAAACTAGGAAACTCTCTTCTTTAAATGATATATATATATATATTCACAGGAAACCAAAAAAAGAACGTGCTTGAGGAATCATTAAAATTATGTACTTGTAAAATATTTCAGATTAAAACTAGCTCAAATACTAGTCAACCTATTCTCAATAGCTTATCTACTAAAACTTTTGATTATAAAGACTCCTTTTAAAGGAACACTAGAAGACTATACTCATGCCTTCATCGCCCTTCTATTCCACTATTACAGAGTCATGATGAAGAATCTTGAAATAAAGAAAGCTTAGCTTCTTAAGAAGTTGGCCTCTCATGTTTCTAATAGAAATTAACAAAATAACTGCCTCCTCAAAATATAGAGCCCCTTTTCTAATATGGCACTACATTATCTCTATAGTTTGTAGACAAGAATAATAACTAAAATGCTATTCTATTTTGGCCCTACCAAAGAAACTAACTTACTCCCAACATGATTCATTATCGAATAATAAGCATTTAAAGATAGACAATGGCATGATTCACTACACATACCACTTTAAGATAAAGATAACAAGATTAAAATCAGTTCAAGCCACCATCATGGCTTCAATAATGCACCCAAAATGATTGTACACTGGTGGCTCATCACTATAAGTAATTAGCTTATGATTAGAAAAAGTTCCTCTTTTAATGGGTCGAGTATATCCATTACCATGACTTAAGAAAGCCATTAAAAATATATTTGAATAGCAACTGGAAATAGTTTAGAGTTTCAATGATATTTCCATAAAGTGGTGTTAAGGAAATAAAATGGCGATTTTGGATTGATGCAATTTCATTGGCTTTAATGTCATATTATTATAGCATCACCAAAGCCTTCGATGAAGCCTATTATGCCTTTTGATGAGCATCAATAAATTGATGTTATTTACCATTCTTCATGCTTTTATAAGCTTGTAATTATTAAATATTAAATACATGTAATATCTTTATATCATATATAACTTATATATATGTATATTTATTTCCTTAGTTCCATTACAATACATATATATACATATATGAATATATATAAATATTGATGTATAAACAATGTGTATATATATTCCTATATGCACATATATATATGTATTCATCTTATAACATATATATATACATATATATCTTTATATATTATATACATAATATTTACCAATTATTAAAAATATATACACAATTGATTTAAATTGATGAAAATAAGATCATTTAATGATTGGGTTCTACTTACCCTATCACCTCAACTAATGGCTCTGAAATCAAATTGATTCAACGGGGTCTAAAATTGATCTACGTGGGTGGGAGTAAACTCAGATAGCAACACTAGTTAATTCATAGACCATACCCCTCTCCTAGGTGATGCCTTTACAACAAGAATAGTGGTTAAATGAATTTATAATGCTCATGCTTTATTTCTCTTCAAGAAAACTAGGAAAAGTCTCTCTTCTTTAAATCAAAGAAATATATATATTCACAAGAAACTAGAAAAATAACATGCTTGAGGAATAGTTGAAATTCTATACTTGTAAAACATTTCATATTAAAACTAAAAAAATGCTAGTCGACCTATTCTTAATAGCTTATCTACTATAAATTTTGATTATAAAGACTACTTTTAAAGGAACAATGGAAGACTATACTCCTACCTTTGTCGCCCTTCTATTCCACTATTACTGAGACTCAACAATTATGCACAATTTGTTCTTTAGAAAGAATAAAGTCTAACTCCATTTTCTAGTGCTTGCCTTCTCAACTTCATGATGAAGAATCTGGAAATAAAGAAAGCTTAGCTTCTTAAGAATTCAGCCTCTCATGCTACCAATAGAAATTAATTAAATAACCACCTCCTCAAAATATGGTTCCCCTTTTCCAATATAGCACCGAATTATCTCTATAGTTTGCAACTAAGAATAATAATTGAAATGTTATTTAGTTTTGGTTCTACCAAAGAAACTAACTTACTCCCAACATGTCTCATATCCAAATAATAAGCATTTAAAGATAAAAAATTGGCATTATTAACTACTCATTTGCCATGATAAGCTAAATATAACAAGATTAAAATAAGTTCAAACTGCCACCATCATGGCTTTTGTAAAACCTTGTCCCGCAACCTAGAGGACGATGCAACACTGCAGAAGCACAACTAATTTTTTTTCTTAAAAAGAGTAACAATGACGAGTGAAGTAACCTACTCTAACACATACATCCTCTAGGCTACACAATGTGTCTACATGTGAAATTCAAAACTTACAAAATTATTCTAAAACATAGTATATGGAATTAACTCATGATAACAACATACAACAAAGCAGTAATCCATTGCAAAATAAGTCTAACACATAGAAACGTAATGAGCATATTTTCACAGATACAACACCATATAAACAATATATACCATTTAATCCAACGATAAATAAATCATACATAATGTTACAATTACATCACAAGGGTTCTCCTCAATACAAATGAGGATTACAATTACATAGTGTCCACTGTTAAAATGAGAAAGAGAAGTACAAATCCATAGAACCACACGAGCTCCTCGAACAAGAAGATCTCGCCTTCACGAATAGGAAGAGAAAATCAATAGTGTAAGGTGCATGCCACCCAGCCATATGGTACCCATAGGCCCAACCCCCATGCTAGGAGATAGTAACAGGTAACCAAGACAAACCTACTACCTCTAGACACATGCAATACACAAGATAAAATAGTACTAGTAAACACCAACAAAAGGTCACATTGCTTCCAAAATCACAGAATCAAGAACCACTGTACAAAAAAACTAATTGTTGTCATAGGAGGAGTGCCATGACAAAGGTTGCATTGGTTATCCTAAGGATCTCTTCCTAGGTCTTGGCCCTCATCTTGGGTTATCCTAGTAACCTCTTACAAACTCCGGCCCCACATGCACACTAGTGCGGAATTGATTATCTTTCGAGAAGACAAGATAACGACCTTTCCATTCTAGGCCTTCCCGACTAATCTCAAGTCTAACACAAGCCCTTGAGCCAAAGAGCGAGGCTAATTATCAAGTTAAATGTGTTAACTACCCATTCCCCTAATGTAGGTTATTTAATTTCTACTGATTACACTGACTTCCACACGAGTTATCCTGGGACCACTTTGTGTCCCGGTCCTCATTGAAAGCCACTCCCCTATCGACAACACAATAACTCATTCTACACCCAAGGGTAGATAGTGCAAAAACTGATAGTAACATAACACAAGAGATAACACATCCCTACGGATGTCCAATACTAAAACCAACTATGTGCACTACCCAAGGAAATCTCAAGGGTGAATAACAAAACAACAACCCCTTTCTCAATTACAACTGGAAGACTTACATTTCCTCTACAACAAATATCCCCCACAGTACCCAATTACAGAAATACTAGAAGTTACAATAAACAATCTCATGTAATTAAAAGCACTACTATTGGATTTCCTAAATCCAATAGATCAATATCTCACACTAAAATACACTATTCAAAACATAATTCCCATTAATAATCCACAACGAAATTATATCAAAAGTTTAACTAGAGTTTCACAACCACACCTAATATCTAACCCAATTTCACAATTAAACTAATTAATCATTTCTAATTAATTAATCGTGCTTGCATACATCTATTGTAATAAACAAACATTAAACAAATATATTTAATATGTATATATACAATTAAATATAATTATATATAAACATATAAATATATTATTTAATTATAAAATCAACTACACCATAAAAGAAACTCATTTATTTAAAAACCAAATCCATTTACTCATTAAAATCATTTAAATAGTAACATCAATTTAAATAAATATATTTAATTATATATATAATTATGTATATATACATATATAAAAATGAACTATATTTACAATTATATAAAACAAATATATATATATATATAGATAGATATAATATATATAATATACATTATATATTAAAATATATAATATATACTACATATATATATATATATATATATAAATTATATATTAAACAAAACACACAGTGGTATGAAATCACAGGCCTGGCCTGCCTGCACAGGCAAAGCCTGTGTGTGGGGGTTGGCTGCTACACAGCCTTCCCCACAGGGCTACGACCTATGAGTAGTGTTGGGCGCTGCCCACAGTCTGCGCCCCTTTGTGGGGTGGTTGTGGTAGCCCCGGCCTCCACCATAACTATTGTTTAAACGTGCAATTTTATTAATATAAAAATCGCCGTACAATTTGACAACGAATTTTGTTCATATGAAAATTTTTAGAATAACTTTCAACAGTAAAATTTTATGAAAATATACAGTCATAAATATATATATTTGTATATGTATATGTATATATATGTTACAATATATATATACATATATAAATATATATAAATTTATCAATGAATACTACAGTTGAACAAATTTTCACAATACTTTTCTAGAGGAAAAAGATTTATAAATTTATCAGAGTTTCCCTAAATTCTCAAATATTTTCTTTGAATTTCCTATTGTGTTAAAATAAATCATTTTCTACAGAGATCTATAATTTCCTTTTGTATCAATCTATTTCAAATGACCAATTTACATAGAGGATCTAAATTGTTTTATATAGAGGTTCAATTTTCACGACAATCTTTTAAAAGAAAAATCTTCTATAGTAATGAAAACCTCTTCTAATATTTTCCAATTTGCATTACAATAATTAAATAACTCTTTCAAATCAAAATTCACAAAAACAATTAAGGAACCTGTTCCAGAAGATTTGTTGCCTCGAGGATTGATGCCGAGCTTCTCTGTAACCTTCAATTTGCCAAGATTGTCAAAGCTTCCTCCAGAAGAATTGCCACTTCTCAGAGAACAGAAACAATCCACAACCAAGAATATAACAAACTAGATTCCTAGAATTATCAAAAAGCTTCTAAGATCTACAATTTCTTCAAACCATAGAACAAATCTTTTAATTTCCCCAAAAACCCCTATTCTTCTTTTTCCCGTGTAAACAACTTCCTCTTTTTTCACCAATTTCAATCAATCTCTCCGTAAATCAATTTTAAGACAATAAGAAAACAAATCCTTCTAACTTTCAGTTCACACAACAAATATCTCTTCTTTAACAAACCAAGATATTTCTAAGATCTTTTCCCAAATATGCATTTAAAAATTAAAACAATTTATTTAATCTAATTTACAATTAAGTAACTTATTTATTTTAATTCCCAATTAATTTCATAATTAAAATTACTTAATAATATAGCATAAATTAAATTAATTAGTTTATAATAAAATATCCATATTAATTAAATACTTAATCACAACAAATAATTTAATCCTCACAATTTAAACTTGCACGATAAATAAATACCAAGACCAACATGGATAAGGATCATGACCAACATACGAACTGACGACACACTGTGCTAGGGTAAAGGTTTGACAAGGTTAACCAGTTACTATCTCCCAATCATTACTGTTGAGTTGTGGACACGCTCAGACCTATGAAACCAGGTGAAGCCGCTATCCTGTACCTGCAAAACTACAATAAAAGAAAAAGTCGTACATGTATACAGATAATAATTCATACACACCGTGAAGAGAGAATCGCGGAAATCAGAGGGCACTCGAAAGTGAGTGATGCAATACCATTCTCTTCACCAATACAATGTCACATCAACTGACGAGATAATATTTCAATTAACTACCATAAACATATATAGCAATGTCATCACAACTAAACATCTATGCAAACATAAAGTATATAAAACATAATCACCATGCATATAATGTATCATCACATCCATATAGTCTATCATCGCCCCATTGTCAGCGATAGAACAACCATAACATAAAATAAGGTCCAACAAAGTATCTGAGCTATCAAGAAAAACATAACAAAACAAAGGGTTGTCACATCCTCCCCCCTAGGATCAAGCTTACTCCTAGAAGCCTGCGAACAAGTAAGGGTAGAGAATCCTCATCCTGGTAGCATCTTCCCATGTAGCAAAATCGTCATCTCTAGGATCCCACTGGACCCTCACCTGCTCAATATCTTGACCCCTTAGCTCGAGTCTACTATGTTGGGTAACGACCATGAGCTCCAAATTTAGTTGCCCATCCTCTACTTGTAAAGCAGTCCAATCAAGGATATGAGAAATGTCTGGATGATAAGGTCTAAGTACATAAACATGTAACACATTGTGGATGCGTGAGAGACTGGGCAATAAAGCAAGGCAGTAAGCAACTGGCCCAATCTTCTCCAGAATCTCAAAAGGCCCGATAAAATGAGGTGCGAGCTTAGAACCCTTTCCATAACGGATTGGACTCTTCCTTAGTCGCACTCGCAAGAAAAATCAGTCACTCACAACAAGCTGATGATCCACACGGTGTGCATCCGCGTACTTCTTCTGCCTATCTTGTGCAGCTACTAAATGTTCTCTGATCCGAACCACCAGTTCCTCCATATCTTGAAGCATATCAGGACCCAATAAAATCCTGTCCTTCAACCTATCCCAATTCAATGGAGTTTGACACGACTGTCCATACAAGGCCTAAAAAGGTGCCATGCCAATAGAACTCTGAAACCCGTTGTTATAAGCAAACTCTACAAGATAGAGATAATCCTCCCATCATGTCTGCTAGTCCATGACATACATGCGAAGCATATCTTCAAGGATCTGATTGACCCTCTCAGTCTATCCATCCGTCTTGGGGTGATACGCTGAACTAAAGTTCAACTGTGTCCCCATAGCATGCTGTAATGATGTCCAAAGAGTCGAAGTAAACACATGATCCCTGTCAGAAATAATCTGACACGGAATACCATGCAAACTCATAATGTCCTTCATGAACACTCTAGCAACTAATGAAGTGTGATAGGAGGAACATATAGGTGAGAAGTGTGCCACCTTCGTCAACCTATCTACCGTCACCATAATCACATCGTGTCATCGCGAAGAGTTGGGTAAACCAACAATGAAATCCAATGAAATGATGTCCCATTTCCACTCAAGAACCAAATGAGGCTGTAAAAGACTAGCCGGATGTTGGTGTTCAGCCTTAACTCGCTGACACTCCAAACACCATGATACATAGTCGGCTATATCCCGCTTCATACCTGCCCAGAAATAAAGCGGTCACAGATCAAGATACATATTCTTCATTCTAGGGTGAGTTGAATAAGGTGCCCAATGTGCCTCTGTCAAAATCAAGGTACGAAGCCCTTCCAAAGATGGAACAAATATATGTACCATGTATCTCAACAACCCATCTATCTCTAAAGAATATCCTAAGTACCTACCATCCAAAGTCCTGCCTGACACAATCTCAGACCTCACCTCCTGGTACAACATTCTCCTTCCCCTGGATGTACTTCACCTCAAAATCGTACTCATAGAGGAACTCTATCCATCGCCTTTGCCTAGCATTAAGGTTAGGCTATGTGAAGATGTACTATAGACTTCAATGGTCACTGTGTAACTCAAAATGGTGCCCCAATAAGAAATGTATCCATTGAGTCAATGCATGCACAACTGCAACTAACTCAAGATCATGCGTGGGGTAGTTCAACTCATTATCCTTGAGCTTGTGTGACTCGCACACAATGAATCGACCATCCTACATCAGTACCGCTCCTAACCCCTCCAAAGATGCATCTCCACAAATAACAAAGTCTCCTGTAGGATCTGGTACCGCAAGGATCGGTCACTAGTCAACCTCTCCTTCAATGTATGAAATGCAGCCTCGCTCTGCTCTGACCAATCGAACTTCTTCCCTTTCCTCTGAAGAGAAGTAATAGGGTGTCCTACCCTAGAAAAGTCCTGAACAAAACACTTTTAGTAACCTACTAACCCCATAAAACTATGTATCTCTGCCACATTTGTGGGGCACAGGCCAATCCATGATTGCCTAGATCTTAGCAGGATCCACTACAATACCTTCTCCTGATATAAAATGACCAAGGTACTTGACCTCAATTTTGAAGAACTCACATTTGGAAAAGTTGGCATACAACTTATTATCCCTCAAACAATGCAATACCTACCTCAAATGTTCCTCATGCTCCTCAACTGTCCTGGAATAAATCAAAATGTCATCGAGGAATACCACTACAAACCTATCCAGGTATGTGCGAAAAAACTCCGTGCATAAGGCTCATGAATACCGATGGCACATTCGTCAACCCAAACGGTACCACTATGAACTCATAGTGGTCGTATCGTGTGTGAAACACTGTCTTATGAAAATAAGACTCCACAATCCGCAGCTGATGGTAACTTGACTTAAGATTGATCTTAGAAAATACTGTAGCACCTTTGACCTGATCAAACAAGTCATCGATCCTGGGTAAAGGGTATCAGTTCTTGATGGTGACCTTATTTAACTATCGGTAATCTATGCACAGACGAAGAGAACCATCCTTCTTCTTCACAAAGATCACCAGTGCTCCCCAAGGTGAGACACTAGGGCAGATGAAACCCTTCTCCAACAACTCCTCAAGCTGCAAGTGAAGCTATTTAAGCTCCTGAGTCGTCATACGATATGGGGCTCATGAAATGGGTTTAGAACCAAGTAGAAGTTCAACCTTGAAGTCTATGTCATGCTGAGGTGGCATCCCTGGAATATCATCTGGAAAAAAATCTGCATACTGCTGAAGTATGGGGTGGCTATCTATAGACACCTTCTCCTCTCTATCACCCATCTCCAAGTCATCTATTGTCACATCAAATAACTGACATCCCTGATGAACACATCTTCTTAGCTGCATAGTCGAGATCATCCTTAATAAGCCTAGCCTTATCTACCACCACCTCCATAGTCTTGGGTTCGAAAACCCACACACCTCCATTGATCCGGGCATTGAAGCCCCTAAGAAAGTGCTACACCAACATGCCCTCGTCGTCTCCAATGCTTGCGTACTGTTTGAGCTCGTAAAAACGACGCTCATATTGTTCCACTGAAAAAGTCATCTGTCATAGAGTATGGAACTCATCACCACGACGCTGTCGCCAATGATCAAAGAGAAATTTGGTGTGGAACCTCTCTAGAAACATCTCCCAAGATACGGTCCCGATATCAATATGGAGCTTCTGCTCCTCCAATCTCCACCATGTGGAAGCAAAGCCTCTCAGGTGCATAATCGCACATCTGGCTCTAGTATTTCTACCATACGGGTGCATAGCAAAGCATCTGTTTAGGTCAATTAGCCAAGTCTCAGCCCCTAAACCACTACCTGATCCATCAAATAAGGGTGGTCAAGCTCTAAGTAAATCTCTCATGTATAGCACCACTGCCTTTGATTGAGCTGGTACATCTCTCTCTCTAGCCACAATTTTATCTACTTCCTGCCCCGGTCCAAGATGGGCAAGAGTATCCTCCAACAATTGACGCAACTGAGCGCCTTCAACTTCTGGTGGATCCATATTTTGAATACCGCCTCCCGGAATGTTTTGGGAAGCCTACTGTTCCTCACGGTCTAAATCACGAGAAACATGCAAAGGTGAGTTTTGCTGGCTACCTCCAGGTCTGCCTCTATGGCCACGACCAAGGCCTCAACCTCTACTAGGTGGCATGATCTTGTACAAACACACCAAGGTGTAAGACAATATATGCAACTTAAATCCTACACAAACAACTTAATGGTTCCAAATTAACCCAGAGTTCCCAGTGCTTAAACCTAGGCTCTGATACCAAGTGTAAAACCCCGTCCCGCAACCTAGAGGATGATGCAACACTGCAGAAGCACAACTAATTTTTTTTCTTAAAAAGAGTAACAATGACGAGTGAAGTAACCTACTCTAACACATACATCCTCTACGCCACACAACGTGTCTACATGTGAAATTCTAAACTTACAAATTATTCTAAAACATAGTATATGGAATTAACTCATGATAACATACAACAAAGCAGTAATCCATTGCAAAATAAGTCTAACACATAGAAATGTAATGAGCATATTTCCATAGATACAACACCATATAAACAATATATACCATTTAATCCAATGATAAATAAATCATACATAATGTTACAATTACATCACAAGGGTTCTCCTCGATACAAATGAGGATTACAATTACATAGTGTCCACTGTTACAATGAGAAAGAGAAGTACAAATCCATAGAACCAAATGAGCTCCTCGAACAAGAAGATCTCACCATCACGAACAGGAAGAGAAACTCAGCAGTGTAAGGTGCACGCCACCCAGCCATATGGCACTCGTAGGCCCAACCCCCGTGCTAGGAGATAGTAACAGGTAACCAAGACAAATCTACTACCTCTAGACACATGCAATACAAAAGATAAAATAGTACTAGTAAACACCAACAAAAGGTCACATTGCTTCCAGAATCATAGAATCAAGAACAACCACTATACAAAACAATTGACTGTTGTCATAGGAGGAGTGTCATCACAAAGGTTGCATTGGTTTTCCTAAGGATCTCTTCCTAGGTCCCAACCCCCATCTTGGGTTATCCTGGTAACCTCTTACGAACTCCGGCCCCACATGCACACCAGTGTGGAATCAATTGTCTTTCGAGAAGACAAGATAACGACCTTGCCATTCCAGGCCTTCCTAAATCATCTCAAGTCTAACGCAAGCCCTTGAGCCAATGAGCGAGGCTAATTATCAAGTTAAATGTGTTAACTACCCATTCCCCTAATGTAGGTTATTTAATTTCCACTGATTACACTGACTTCCACACGAGTTATCTTGGGACCACTTTGTGTCTCGACCCTCGTTGAAAGCCACTCCCCTATCGACAACACAATAACTCATTCTACACCCAAGGGTAGACAATGCACAAAATGATAATAACATAACACAAGAGATAACACATCCCTACGGATGTCCAAGACTGAAACCAATTACGTGTACTACCCAAGGAAATCTCAAGGGTGAATAACAAAATAACAACCCCTTTTTCAGTTACAATATGGAAGATTTATATTTCCTCTACAACAAATATCCCCCACAGTACCCAATTATAGAAATACTAGAAGTTACAATAAACAATCTCATGTAATTAAAAGCACTACTATTCAGATTTCCTAAATCCAATAGATCAATATCTCACACTAAAATACACTATTCAAAACACAATTCCCATTAATAATCCACAACAAAATTATATCAAAAGTTTAACTAGAGTTTCACAACCACACATAATATCTAACCCAATTTCACAATTAAACTAATTAATCATTTCTAATTAATTAATCGTGCTTGCATACATCTATTGTAATAAACAAACATTAAACAAATATATTTAATATGTATATATACAATTAAATATAATTATATATAAACATATAAATATATTATTTAATTATAAAATCAACTACACCATAAAAGAAACTCATTTATTTAAAAACAAAATCCATTTACTCATAAAAATCATTTAAATAATAACATCAATTTAAATAAATATATTTAATTATATATATATAATAAATATATTATCTAATATATAAAAATGAACTATATTTACAATTATACAAAACAAATATATATATATATATATATGTATATATATAATATACATTATATATTAAAATATATAATATATACTACATATATTATATATATATAAATTATATATTAAACAAAACACAGAGTGGTACGAAATCGCAGGCCTGGCTTGCCCGCACAGGCAAAGCCTGTGTGTGGGGGTTGGCTGCTACGCAACCTTCCCCATAGGGTTGTGGCCTATGAGCAGCGCTGGGCACTTCCCACAGTCCGCGTCCCTTTGTGGGGTGGCTGTGGTAGCCCCGGCCTCCACCATAACTATTGTTTAAACCTACAATTTTATTAATATAAAATTCGCCGTACAATTTGACAATGAATTTTGTTCATATAAAAATTTTAAGAATAAATTTCAATAGGAAAATTTTATGAAAATATACAGTCATAAATATATATATTTGTATATGTATATGTATATATATGTTACAATATATATATACATATATAAATATATATAAATTTATCAATGAATATTACAGTTAAACAAATTTTCACAATACTTTTCTACAGGAAAAAGATTTATAAATTTATCATAGTTTCCCCAAACTCTCAAATATTTTCTTTGAATTTCCTATTGTGTTAAAATAAATCATTTTCTATAGAGATCTATAATTTCCTTTGGTATCAATCTATTTCAAATGATCAATTAGAGGTTCAATTTTCATAGCAATCTTTTAAAAACAAAAGCTTCTATAGTAATGAAAACCTCTTCTGGAATCTTTTCCAATTTACATTACAATAATTAAATAACTCTTTCAAATCAAGATTCACAAAAACAATTAACATGTTCTAGAAGAATTGTTGCCTCAAGGATTGATGTCGAGCTTATCTGTAAACTTCAATTTGCCAATGTTGCCAAAGCTTCCTTTAGAAAAATTACCACTTCCTAGAGAATAGAAACAATCCACAGCCAAGAATATAACAAACTAGATTCCTAGAATTATCAAAAAGCTTCTAAGATCTACAATTTCTTCAAACCACAAAACAATTCTTTTAATTTCCCCAAAAACCCCTATTCTTCTTTT
>VDFB02169626.1:126131-211321 GCA_007258455.2 Sequoia sempervirens | reverse complement strand
TCCAATGAAATGATGTCCCATTTCCACTCAAGAACCAAATGAGGCTGTAAAAGACTAGCCGGATGTTGGTGTTCAGCCTTAACTCGCTGACACTCCAAACACCATGATACATAGTCGGCTATATCCCGCTTCATACCTGCCCAGAAATAAAGCGGTCACAGATCAAGATACATATTCTTCATTCTAGGGTGAGTTGAATAAGGTGCCCAATGTGCCTCTGTCAAAATCAAGGTACGAAGCCCTTCCAAAGATGGAACAAATATATGTACCATGTATCTCAACAACCCATCTATCTCTAAAGAATATCCTAAGTACCTACCATCCAAAGTCCTGCCTGACACAATCTCAGACCTCACCTCCTGGTACAACATTCTCCTTCCCCTGGATGTACTTCACCTCAAAATCGTACTCATAGAGGAACTCTATCCATCGCCTTTGCCTAGCATTAAGGTTAGGCTATGTGAAGATGTACTATAGACTTCAATGGTCACTGTGTAACTCAAAATGGTGCCCCAATAAGAAATGTATCCATTGAGTCAATGCATGCACAACTGCAACTAACTCAAGATCATGCGTGGGGTAGTTCAACTCATTATCCTTGAGCTTGTGTGACTCGCACACAATGAATCGACCATCCTACATCAGTACCGCTCCTAACCCCTCCAAAGATGCATCTCCACAAATAACAAAGTCTCCTGTAGGATCTGGTACCGCAAGGATCGGTCACTAGTCAACCTCTCCTTCAATGTATGAAATGCAGCCTCGCTCTGCTCTGACCAATCGAACTTCTTCCCTTTCCTCTGAAGAGAAGTAATAGGGTGTCCTACCCTAGAAAAGTCCTGAACAAAACACTTTTAGTAACCTACTAACCCCATAAAACTATGTATCTCTGCCACATTTGTGGGGCACAGGCCAATCCATGATTGCCTAGATCTTAGCAGGATCCACTACAATACCTTCTCCTGATATAAAATGACCAAGGTACTTGACCTCAATTTTGAAGAACTCACATTTGGAAAAGTTGGCATACAACTTATTATCCCTCAAACAATGCAATACCTACCTCAAATGTTCCTCATGCTCCTCAACTGTCCTGGAATAAATCAAAATGTCATCGAGGAATACCACTACAAACCTATCCAGGTATGTGCGAAAAAACTCCGTGCATAAGGCTCATGAATACCGATGGCACATTCGTCAACCCAAACGGTACCACTATGAACTCATAGTGGTCGTATCGTGTGTGAAACACTGTCTTATGAAAATAAGACTCCACAATCCGCAGCTGATGGTAACTTGACTTAAGATTGATCTTAGAAAATACTGTAGCACCTTTGACCTGATCAAACAAGTCATCGATCCTGGGTAAAGGGTATCAGTTCTTGATGGTGACCTTATTTAACTATCGGTAATCTATGCACAGACGAAGAGAACCATCCTTCTTCTTCACAAAGATCACCAGTGCTCCCCAAGGTGAGACACTAGGGCAGATGAAACCCTTCTCCAACAACTCCTCAAGCTGCAAGTGAAGCTATTTAAGCTCCTGAGTCGTCATACGATATGGGGCTCATGAAATGGGTTTAGAACCAAGTAGAAGTTCAACCTTGAAGTCTATGTCATGCTGAGGTGGCATCCCTGGAATATCATCTGGAAAAAAATCTGCATACTGCTGAAGTATGGGGTGGCTATCTATAGACACCTTCTCCTCTCTATCACCCATCTCCAAGTCATCTATTGTCACATCAAATAACTGACATCCCTGATGAACACATCTTCTTAGCTGCATAGTCGAGATCATCCTTAATAAGCCTAGCCTTATCTACCACCACCTCCATAGTCTTGGGTTCGAAAACCCACACACCTCCATTGATCCGGGCATTGAAGCCCCTAAGAAAGTGCTACACCAACATGCCCTCGTCGTCTCCAATGCTTGCGTACTGTTTGAGCTCGTAAAAACGACGCTCATATTGTTCCACTGAAAAAGTCATCTGTCATAGAGTATGGAACTCATCACCACGACGCTGTCGCCAATGATCAAAGAGAAATTTGGTGTGGAACCTCTCTAGAAACATCTCCCAAGATACGGTCCCGATATCAATATGGAGCTTCTGCTCCTCCAATCTCCACCATGTGGAAGCAAAGCCTCTCAGGTGCATAATCGCACATCTGGCTCTAGTATTTCTACCATACGGGTGCATAGCAAAGCATCTGTTTAGGTCAATTAGCCAAGTCTCAGCCCCTAAACCACTACCTGATCCATCAAATAAGGGTGGTCAAGCTCTAAGTAAATCTCTCATGCACTAGTACAAAAACAACAATATATGACTAAATAAACTACTAAAAATTGCATATATGTGACTAATTTTGGTCACGTGACCATTAGTAGTTTATTGCCGGTCATTTATAACGCAACCAAATTTATGACTAAACTATTTTAGTCATTTATTTAGTCATTGATTTGGTCATTGATTTGGTCATTGATTTAGTCATTTATTTAGTCATTTATTTAGTCATATATTTTAGTCATTAATTTTAGTCACGTAACTATTTTAGTGGTTTATTTGTAGTCATTTATAACACCACCAAATTTATGACTAAACTATTTTAGTCATTTATTTAGTCATTGATTTGGTCATTGGTTTAGTCATTAATTTAGTCATTTATTTAGTCATGGTAGTGATTTGTTCAGTCATATATTTAGTCATTAATTTAGTCATATATTTAGTCATTGATTGCTGTTAACTGGTCATTTATTTAGTCATTACTTTAGTCATATATTTAGTCATTAATTTAGTCATGTATTTAATCATGTAAGTCATTACTTTAGTCATATATTTAGTCATTACAAATCAAATCTAACTTAATTAATCCTCACAAATTAATGCATATAAACTTCAAGTATCATAGGTATTCAAATGTTGAAGAAGCACCATGAAATGAAGACTAACATTTTGGAACAAATATGATTGATAAAACACAAACACAAACAACACAGTATTTATGAGTGGAGAAAAAATCACTCTAAAAATTTACTTTATTAAGCCTCATTGGAAAATCAAAATCTCATTGGTTACATTCAATGTCTCAGTGACACTGTACAACTTATTGACACTTTATAAACAAAATACTCTTATTTTCATATACTTATACTTTTTTCCCCTTCCTTAATTGTAGTCCTTTTGGAAGGGCAACGACCTCCTATAGGGGCTTGACCCATTTAATCCCCTTGCAAATCCACAGCTTTCCTGCCGCTATTGGTTTCGGCTCCTCCAAACTCTTCCTCGCTGGTATTCACCTTTTACTTCTCCAATTTGGAGCTGCAACCTGAAATAAGGTTTCGAAATTAGTACGTCAAAAACATATTTGGAAGTATATTTTTATCAGATATTGTAGTTGCAAGTTCCACTAATTATAATAAGATAAATAGTTTTACCTTTTTGCATCAACTAATGCAATTCTGATAACTTTTATAGGATCGACAATGCTAGCCTTTATCATATCAACATACTCAACTACAAGTTGCAACACAATATTAAACTTATTAATTAGACTCAACATATAAGAAGAAAAAGAAACTTCAAACATTATCAATTTAGTTTCCTCGTAGCTTTCCTCTAGCATATCTAGAACCTCTTTAGATGTTCCATCCAGCTGTCATCACTCCCATACAAGTAGAATTGTGTATGTCTATCAAACTATCATCTTTCCCATAGAGTTAGAGCTAAATTCATTTAGAAATCTTTTCTTGCTGAGCAATCCAATTCCCCTAGCAATCCTAACATATAGACAACCTCCCTTACATTCAAAAATTTACTCAAAGATGTCATTTTTAGTCTCAGAAATCAAAATAACCTTATCGTTCATTTGTCAAAACTACATAATTAATAGAAAAAAAAATCAATGGAAAAAGCATGAGGAAAAATAATCTACCTCTATATTATTAGGGGTGATCAAATACTACTTAAATCTACAATCAGAAACCCTCCTATGAGATACAACCAATCCTATCAGATTAAAAAACAAGAACTGAAACCTTCTTGAGAATCACAACAACAATACCTAAAATCAATCAATGGCCGAATGTAATTTTGTCCAAACATGTAGTAATCAAAAGGCTCTTGTATTGCTCTGTGATAATTAGAAAATGTGAAAGGATCCTGAAATAAAGGAAGAAATAGAAGAAATTATGCATTTGTTCAAATGAGTAAATATAGTGTAATGTGTTAATTGTTTTTTCTTTACATCATTTAGGAACTAAAGCATAAAAAATTGCATAGAGAGGATTTGAAGCAGCAAACCTCAAACTATAACAGAATCTAGTTAAAAGTTGTTGCCATGTTTGAAAGGACTATTTATTTTGCATTGGGATTCCCACTCTCAAAAACCTGACAAAGGCAATCCAGATACATGACCATTAGAAAGATAGAAAATTATCACATTAAAGAGAGGAAACAACAAACACTCTATTAAAATTCCATTCCTGCCTCAAAATCTACTGCTTTGCAAGAAAGAAAAGCATTTAGAGCAATTCCAAAGCAATACTTTCATATTTTTTTATTAAACATCAATATAAAGACCTTTGTTTTGTTGCTCTTACGGGAATTTTTTAACTGGGAATGAAACTATTTCAACATTTAGAAAATCACATTTGACAAGTATAAAAGGTATTGGAAATGCAAACTTACAAACTATTTGCAAAAATGCTTTTACATTTTATGATAGAGAAATTTCATTCTGTGGACTTGCTTTAGTGGAAAAGAAAAAGCAGAGTTGATGACCATCACCAGCCAGGCGTGTGGCTTCAGGAAGGTTTAGAAGGTTGATCGCTATCCTTATTCAAGGGTAAAATCTATTACTAGGTCGCTGACAACACTGTCTCAACTCCAGCATCCAAACTAGGTTGGGATTCTTGTTGTCTATGTAATAAATGAACAAAAAATGAATTTAAATGTAGGTTAGTGTTGTTGTAGCAGATTTTGGAAACATATATTGTGTTTACTTGGTCATTGTATCATTTTCTGAGTTCAAACACTTCATATCCGCTCATTACAGTGTTGGAGCCCTATTTTTATATGCAAAATTATGTGTTTTTCTGATAAATCTGTGTTTAAAATTATTGTACGGATAAGTACAATCATGTTATTAAGGGGCAGTCATGGGAATGGATAAATCCATGAGTCTATTTCATTTTCCAATTTTTTTCATTCATTTTTATCAAGTATGAAGGAAGATATTGTAATTTTATTGCAGACAGGTCAAAACTGCTGTTAGGGTAAACAATGGCTTTAGAATTTGTGTTTCTTCTACTTAATCCAGTGAAAGCTCTCAATTTTTGGTGTGTAAACTCCTTGTTGCATATTGATTCATATTTCAAAGGTTATAGACCATAAGGTGAAGGCATATGTGCAAAGAGTTGAAGCTTTGAATGTAAATTTGTGTCTCAGTCTACTAAAACAAAGTTTTAAGAAGCCTAAGACCTAGGGTTTGCAAAAATACACGTGGAAAAGGAATTTTAATGGATTTTAAAGCTTTAACAGGTCAAACAAAGGCTGTTTGAAGCATTGAGTAAAGAGCTTGAACCTGAACATAGAAGATTCAATAAACCCTGTCTAGTTCAAGCCTTATTAGGCCTAAATTTCTACATGGACAGTCATATTGGAGTCTGTTTTTCCAAATGAACATATATTGATTTATTGTTATGTTTTAGAACCCTATAAGTGGAATCCAAAATAATGATCACAGTTAGAAAAAGAGGTCTGCCACTCAATTTTTTTTTGACAGTTCCCATAAGCATGGATACAAGGAATGCTAATAGTCATTGAAGGTTTGTTTATCAAATCATTGAAGTTAAGTTCTTGGATTTTTGAATTAGTTTATTTATGTTGATTCAATCCTACTAAACCTACCCCAAATGTGGAAATAGTTATCCTTAATATGCATGGTGGGAGAATTTTTGCACTCAGTGCCTAATCTTTAGAAAAGTGTCATCCAGGTTTTCAGCCAGCCATGTAGAACTTCAAGTTGTGAATGCAATTGGACTATGTTTGAAAACATACACTCCAAAAGTGTAGTAGGTTGTTAATGAAAAGGTTCAATGACCTTGTATACATGCATTACAATATATGCCTCCACCAGAAGAGAGTTTTAGCAACAATCGAAGATTTATCCCCCATTAAGTTGGAGTATGATTCTCTATTTGATTAGATCTCTGAGGATAGAGTGGTTGCACTTGCTTTTTTGACATACTCAAAGGGTGGATGGTCCAACAACTTGAAGCTAATGTTGGTTGAGTGGCTTCTCTCAACCTTAGTTTGATTTTTTATGTATTTTTTTGCTAGTACCATCAGGATGGATTTTGAAATCCATTGTTTGTGATGTGTACCAAAAAAACAATTTTAAGGATATCAAAACAATTTTTCTTTTGTATTAGAATCCAAGTATACTGTTCACATCATTTTTTATTTATTTTGTTGTCTACACATGTATGGTAGATCCAACTAATTATTTTGTGTGTGTCTGAATTTATTTTGATATGAGATGCAATATAGTTAGTTTTTTATTAAATTCACTATTTTTTAATTGAAAAAGTCACAAGAAATTTTTTAAAAAGAATTTAATGATCATCAACAATAAATATTTTAATATGTTTAGGGAGAGGGGAGCAAAATCACTCTGATGCAAAAATAAATTGTACTAAACATAAAAGCATACTTTAGAAAAGTGAAAATTGTTCAAATAGTAAACATAAAGTTAGAAAAAAAATACCTGAGCAAGTGAAAGGTCCAACCGAACATGATGAATTAGCTCTACAAGAAGTCTATATTCTAATGGCCTTAGAGTTTCAAAGCAAGCTCATCTAGTCCCTACTAAAACCCTGAAACAAAACATTGCAAGTACATTACCATAACTAAAATATCAAGAAAAGAAGTTAACTAAGATAAAAAAATCTTCACAAGCCACAATATTTATAACTAACTCAATCCATCACAATGAAAATTGAGAGAGTCAAACTAACAATGCATATGCTAGGAGATAGCAGTTGATTTGACTCTAAAGATGAATATGAATTTGAAAAAGAATAAATCTTACATTAGGTGAATGTTCAAAAGAAAGCAGGTACACAACCCAAAGTCTATTACATTCAGAAATGGGCAAAGATGAAATGATGAAACTTGCATACTTTGTGGAAGGTACGAGATCAACAAACATGAACAAAACAAAAGTAGAATAAGGAGTTGGCCATTATATCTAAATGAAATTGAAATAGAGTACTATTCCATAGTATATCAAAGTGACACAATATAAGGGAATGATTATCTTGATGTATTTTAAGGACTAAACAATGCAGCCTGGATCTGAATTTCCAGAAGAAAACCATATGCAAAATGAAATACCACCCACACAAGAGTTAAAATTAGGTGATAAGGGTGAAGCAAAGATAATTATAATTGGATCAGAATTCAATTAGGAATTGTTAAGAGCATCTACTCAGTTTTTAACCAGGCACAAAAAGGTTTTCAAATGGGCACACACAAATTTAAAGGGACTACTGCAAGATTTGTGTGAGCATGGTATTGATCTCATACCTAGAGATTTGTTGTATTGACAAGACCATACCTAATGAACCCTAGGTATGTAGTAAGTTTGTATAAACAAATTAATAGAATGTTGGAAGCAAGCATGATATGCAATGTATCTAAAATTGATTGGTTGTCACCAGTGGTGTTAGCACCCTAGAAGTTAAAAAATTTAAATTGAAAATATGAGGAGATTTTTGAAGTTCAAATGTTGTACAAAGTTAAAACCAGAGACCCATTTGCTACACCATTTATAGGTACATTTTTTCAATAAGTAGCTGGAAAATGTGTATAATAGAATGTCCTTTCAGTTGTACAATGTACCAGGAGCATTTCAAATGATAATCTTGTTCATATTTAGTTAAATGTGTATGAAATATTTATGGCTTTTATGGACAATTGATGAATCCATGGAATGAGGGGAAATCATTTAAGGGAATAATCTCATAGCATGCATTTGTGTCAGTCATTGCAAGTGTCTTTGAATCCAAATAAAATTCAATTGCTCATAAGCCTTGTACCATATGGAAAATTATTCCATCATGTGCTTAGTGAAGCTCATATTGATGAATTGCAAAGCACCAAATATGTACAAAAAGTACATATTGTTCCAAAAAATATTGGGCATTATGGAATATTTATGAAGAATTTCATAGAATTATCACATCCATTAGATTATTTGTTAAAAAAATTGTACATTTGAATGGTAATCTAAGCTATTGAGAAAATAAAAATTAATTTGTTGGGTTTTCTAATTTTTTAATAACCAAATTGGGACATAGAGTATAATATTCATATGCATGCCTCAAAATATTCCATTGGTTAGCATTTGTAGAAGAGGTAGTGCATAAATTAGAGTCTTAGACCATCCATTACATTTGGAAAATTGATTGTTCAGTAAAACAGAAAATAATTATACCACAATGAATAGAGGAACCCTGCAAAGGTATTTAGTGCAAAAATGATAAATCCCAACACTATCTCTTGGAAAATCCATTTATGTTTTTTATGGATCACCAAGCATTGTTGTTCTTGATTTATAGACCTTTCGTACATGCCACCACTTAGCTATAGCAATTCTTATAGGAATTTACATTTTGTATGGTGGTATGGAAAGGAAAGAGCCATTTTCTGTAGATGGAATCAGTGACAATTATCAAGACTCGTGCCTATTTTGTATAAAAAAATCCAAAATAGTATAAATACATTGGGTAATACTTGAATTAACTATAGAAGTTCCACTGGAAATGCTTATCAACTGGGAGTCAGCTACAAAAGTGTCATTGGCTTAAGAAGAATGCCTCAAAGAGATGTCATCTCATGGAATGAAATTATTGATTGAAAAATGTGCACAAAATGGATTTTGCAAGGAACCTCTCAAAATATTTAAATTAATGAAGCACTTTGGAACACATCCTAACATTCTATTTTCAATGGAATCTGGGAGGTTATTTAAACTTTTACACCCTTCTATGTTCAAGTGTTGTAGTTGTGATAGGTTGCCAATGAATCAAGGAGGCTATTTAAATCTATACACCCTACCATTTTCAAGTGTTGTAGCTGTGACAGGTTGCCAATGGAATCAGGGAGCTTATTCAAATGTCCACACCCTTCTATGTTCAAGTGTTGCAGCTGTGACAAGTTGCTAATGGAATCAAGGAGGTTATTTAATCAAGGAGCTTAGTGTTGCAGCTTATTTAAACGTCCACACCCTTCTATGTTCAAGTGTTGTGTTGTAGGTGTGATAGGTTGCTAATGAAATCAAGGAGGTTATTTAATCAGGGAGATTATTTAAATGTCCACACCCTTCTATGTTCAAGTGTTGTGTTGCAGCTGTGACAGGTTGCTAATGAAATCAAGGAGGTTATTTAATCAAGGAGCTTATTTAAATGTCCACACCCTTCTATGCCTCACTAGGGTAACAAATGAAACAATGCCTACTCTAATTTTGAACTATGTGTGCTAAGCCACTATGCTACAGGGAACCTCATGCTTTTAATATCCATCTAGAACACCCCTTATTGGATGGTTAGATACTAAATCATAGTTGAATCATGGATTTCAATCAACTTTCAATTGTGCGACTATCATGGCCTTTATGGGTATTGGCATGGGTTATACTAGCCAAACTAACTATCATGCACATTCATGGGTTTTACTATAATCATTGATTTTATCACAAAAATACAAGTTATACTATTATGTCTATTCATGAGTTAATCATCTATTTATCACGTGAACCATGTGGGTTTTTCCTATCATCACTTAGAATGTGCATTTATGGGTTTTACCCAATCAATTAATCTATCATTCAATTAGTAAAGGTATTGATAAGTTACATCCAATAATCCATAATAAGGTAACCACATGTTTTATCCAATGTTTTATTTAAAGGATTGTAATGGGTCATACAAGGACTTGTGCCAATGACTATATTGAAAACATACCTAATGTTTATATTGAACATTTTCATCTATTTTGGTTTAATTGAAGCAAGAACAAATTTACCTAGATCCAACATCCAATCAGAATGTGCATTGATGGGTTTTACCCAATTAGTTGATCTATCATTGAATTAGTAAAGGTATTGATAAGTTACATCCAATTATCCATAATATGGTAACCACATGTTTCATCCAATATTTTCTATAGAGGCTTGTAATAGTTCATAGTCATACAAGCACTTGTGCCAATGACTACATTGAAAACATACCTATTGTTTCTATTTAACATTTTCATGCATTTTAGTTTAATTGAAGCAAGAACAAATTTACCTAGATATGACATCCACAAGAATTTTTTCATAGCTCAAATTCATCGTAACTAGGAATCGTTCCATTTTGTTCAAGTGTTGCAGCTATGACAGGTTGTCAATGAATCAGGGAGGCTATTTAAATCTATACACCCTACCATGTTCAAGTGATGTAGCTGTGATAGGTTCCCAATGGAATCAGGGAGCTTATTTAAACGTCCACACCCTTCTATGTTCAAGTGTTGCAGCTGTGACAGGTTTCCAAACAAATCATGGAGCTTTTTTAAACATCCACATCCTTCTATGTTCAAGTGTTGTAGCTATGACAGGTTGCTAATGAAATCAAGGAGGTTATTTAATCAGGGAGCTTATTTAAATGTCCACACACTTCTATGCTCAAGTGTTGTGTTGCAGTTGTGACAGGTTGCTAATGAAATCAAGGAGATTATTTAAACTGTGACAATATTTTATTTTTAAGTGTTGCAGTTGTGATAGATTGTCAATAGAATCAAGGAGGGTACTTAAACCTTTAAAATTTCCTATTATATTCAAGTGTTGCAGTTGTGAGAGGTTGACAATGGAATTGGGGAGGTTATTTAAACCTTTGCAACTTTCTATTTTCAAGTGTTGCAGATGTGATAGGTTGCCAATGGAATCAGGAAGGTTATTTAAACCTCTACAGTCTTCTATGTTCAATTGCTGCAACTATGATAGGTTGCCAATAGAATCAGGGGGGTTATTTAAAATTTTACACATTTCTATGTTCAAGTGCTACAGTTGTGACAGGTTGCCAATGGAATGAATGGAGGTTATTTAAATCTATACACCCTACCATGTTCAAGTGTTGTAGTTGTGACAGGTTGCTAATGGAATCAGGAAGGTTATTTAAACGTTCACACCCTTCTATGTTCAAGGTTGCAGCTGTGACAGGTTGCCAATGGAATCAAGGAGAATAACTATTTAGTATTTATTGAATTAGTAATTTGATTCGTAGTCACTCAGCCTATAAACTAACAACGTAGTATTATATACAAATGCAAGAAACACAATACTTGTTAAAATACCAACAAGGCCACAATTAACTTTTAAAAACTAATATGCACATCGAAAGGAACAATTATTATGTTAAAGTAATCTACAAAAATATTCATCTACATACCCTATTTGTAAGCTTTTCAAACAGTAAATCTGATGATGATGATGAGACACCATCCCTTTGTCTTCTTCATTAGCCATTTCAATATCAGGTAGCTAAAATCTCAAGACTGGATCTAGAACAAAGGGAAACAAAAGTTACTACACACTTCGCATCAATTTTTATGTCTTACCAATTCAAAAAAGTAAATCAAGAAAGGAATAATGATAGAATCAAATTATCTGAATTTAGAACCAAATACCATATGATGTTCTTGGGTAGTGGTCTGGCAGTAAATTGGCAGGAGATTACCACTGCTAGCCCAAGTCTGAGTCTCAGGTACATTTGTGTGGTGATAATTCCCAAGGTGATGCCATCCTAGGGCTTCAACCCTTCCCAACCAAGAAAAAGGGGTTCACCTTTAAAAATAAAAGTACCAGATTACAAAGTTTAGACCTTCTGATTCAAAATTCAGTCTTGGATCTCAAAGTGACCAAAACACTTTCAAAAATAATATTTCCTTTAAAAGCTACCCTACCTTTAAATTCAAAAGTCCTATTTCTTAACCTACAATATCTAAAAATATGCTTATATGTTTTTTTTCCTTTCAAGAGAAAAATGTTACACCAAAAACTGTTTCTTTCTTTCCAAATAGATCTGATCAGAAAATTGTGATCATAAAATTAACAATTCATCCTTTAAGAAAATAAACATCCCAGGTGGGAGAATATATCACATGGAAGAGGATATCTCTGATAATTATGCAACACAATTCCATTGCAATGCAAAGCTCAACTAACTAGCAATATTTATACTTCAAAAATGTCTAGACTAGTTCAAGAAAAGAAGAAAATTTCCAAACCAGTGAAATGCAAATAAAGTATAGAAATTTAGGCCCATATACTCATTATTATTGCTGGATGAAGACATCTTTAATAATTATGCAACACATTACCTTTGCAGTGCAAAGCTTAACTACCTAGCAACAAAAATCCTTCAAAAGTGTCTAGAATTAGTTCAAAAAAAGAATAAAAATTCCAAACTAGTCAATTGCAAATAAAGCATAGAGTTTAGTCCCATATGCTCATTTCATATCACAAAACGTCTCCTACCTCTCATCAACTACCTTAGATGCTGCAACCCTAAGTTGGCTTCGCAAAGACCAAGAATTGACATTGCCCTTAGCCATATCACTAATGAGAAACTACTAGTCAAATTTTCAAATATCATACTCAACCGACCAGATCATACTGCTGAAGAAATTAGATAGGACTGTTCAAGAATATTAAGTAATACAAAACCACCCAGGAGCAACATCTTGAAGGAAGTAAATTGGGCATTATAAAAACTTAACAACAATGAGAAGATCATTTTTCTCAAAGTGGACAAAGGGAGTGCCAATATTGTACTTAAAACCAAGGATTATATCAATAAAATGAGGACCATCTAGAGATTAGCATAAGCTACTGGTTGGTAAGAAGTGAAACCATGAACAAAACTATATAAGATGTGGCAAAGATCATAAATGAGTCATTGTTGAGCAGTGAATGGAAACAAAGAAATAATGCAAAGGCCCAATAATGCCAAGAATATATGGGGTGCCTGATGTGCACAAACTAGTAGCATCCTTGAGACCTAATGTGTATTTGATAAACTCTCCAACACATAACTTAGCTAGTTATTTAGCAAGAAAATTGATCCATTTTTGGGTAAGACACCAACATTCATTAAGGACTACATTTTATTTGTATTTTTGTAAATAAACTTGAGGAAGAAAAAGTCAAAGATTGAAAACTACTCTTGAGCTTTGATGTGGTGTCACTGTTCACAAACATCTCCTTGATGAAGCTATTGAGACAATCAAATAAATTCTGGAGAATGAAACAACTAGGCAAGTCAAAAAAATTCAAGATCACCATGCTTTAGTTTCTCAAAAGAAAATTTTAAATAGAAAGAAGGGGTGGCCATGGGCTTCCCACTCACCCCTCACCCCAACTATGGCTATGCCCTTCATGGAAAAACTAAAAAATGAGGCCATGGATCATTTGATCTCGTACATAAATCGTAGTACAAATTCATTGAAAACAGTAGTGTCAAATGGCCTCAAGGCAGAGATAATCTAGACATTTCCTTCAAACACCTCAATACAGTATCAAATCATACGCAATTCACAATGGTGGTAGATAAGAATAACAGACTTCCATTCCTAAATGTTCTAAACTTCTAATTATAAGAAATGAGGATGGATCGCCCTCAAGAAAGGTCTATATAAATAAGACACATATGTATATGTACATTTGAGCAGACTCACATCACCTTCCATTCCAAACACTGGGAATTCTTAACACCCTCATCACAAGGGCACTAAAAACCTCTAATGCAGATCACAAGAGAGCAGAAGAAAGACATCTCCTAAAGTTTTAAAAAGAGATGGCCGTAGGAAATGACAAATATAAAAGATAGAAAACATTGAAAAAAGAGGCTCCCAAAGGAAAGACAAAAGCAATAAGGAGGAACACAAGACAACCTTCCTTCCATACCTTTCAGGTACATCAGAATCAAGAAGTGAGTAATACCTCACAAATTATCTTAAGATTCTTTGTTGAGGCATGACCTTGGATTAGATATATCATACAAATTATAATTTTTTTTGGATGATAGCAAAAACAAATAAAATATGATACCTCTACATTTTATCCAAATTTCTTATTTGCTCCTCCAATCATTAAGTGGAAGAAATTCTATTTTTTATTATTTTTATTTAATTTTTTTGTAGATGTAAGAGACATCAAAGATCCGTGCTTCTGCATCATAATTCTTTTCATGATACATGCCTAATCTGGCCCAACACAGTTTCTTTAATAATAGCGCTTACAACTTTAATATTATTGTTAGGTTGGTCTATTGACACTAAGAAACTCATTTGTGAGATTATTGAAGTTGGAATCAAAGATGCATCTGATAATCATTCATTTCCAGTTTGTATTAAAAGAGCAAATCAAGAAATAACAACAGATTTTACAACAATTGTGAAGGCAGAAACAATAATTAGTGGGAAGTTGTTATTGAATTATGTAATGGCATTGGTGCCTATTCTTTTGAAAATTCACTTTTTGTACTTGTTTTGAAGTTTTATCCATATACCTATGGTTGAAGCCTCATTATGGAGTTTTCTACATATGCTAGTAGTTGAATCCTCGTTATGGATTTTTCTATATATGGCAAAGCCAAAGCTTGATTACAGATTTTACTGCTTTCTCCACATTGTTTCAATGGTACAATTTTCTTATTGCATGCTTGGCGTTGATCATCCTTGGTGGTCTTTGAGTGTTGATAAGTACCTTTTTAGTTTCAGTGATATGTGGCATGTATTTGTCCCTCTTTCTGGGTTGGTGACAATATTGTGTGATTACCCATGTCTATTCCTTGGCTACTTTACCTATGCTACACAGAACATTGTTAAAATGAAAATTACGGCCAAGATCCTAATACTGAGCACAATTAGGTTTTAACATGTATCCTTGAAAATTACAGAAGATCCTAATACTAAGCACATTTAGGTTTTAATATTAGGGCATCCTTTACCTACAGATTTGGTCGCTTTCCCGGCTGCTATTGGTTTCAGGCTCCTCCAAACTCTTCCTCGTTGGTTTTGACCTTTCACTTCTCCTTTGGCGAGCTGCAACCTAAAAATAAGGTTTTGACCAGGGGTTTAGAGTATAGAGTATGTTTATTAAAATCAAAATTACTGGCGGTAAACTAAAAATTATGGCGCCCATTATGCAAAAAAAAAATAGAAATAGAATATTAACTAGCAATTGCACCTTGGTGTGCAATGGGTACGCCGAAGAGGTGTGGAAGGTCAATTAGGAAAAAATTAGGTCTATTGTTTAGAGGAAGAGAAAGGGATAGAAAGAGGGAGAGATAGAAGGGGAAGAGTGAGAGAGGGGGTAAGTAGTGAGTTTACCTTGTTATGATCATTTGAGATAGGCCACACATGATCATTTGAGATAGGCCACATATTTACATTTGTTTCTATTTTTATTGTTGTTTTTGTAATTGTTAGGAACCGATGCATTCTTTTATGGGTTTGAAATGTGATTTTCTGTACCATGCAAGTTTTATGTCTTGTCACATTTTTTAATATCCAATTTTAGTCAAGCCCTTTTCTCACTGTTTCTCTTAATTAATTTATCATAACCTGAAAAATGGTTTATACTCCTCACCTCTTGAAATTTTTACCTCTAATTGACTATCATATAGGGGTGACATTTTTACCTCTAATTGACTATCATATAGGGGAGAGGACTCAATACCTGAGCATGTTTCAATAGTTGTGATAGTAGTTGTTTATATAATGTCCAATATTTTTATCAATATTGGACCAATAGTTGTGACTATCTCCAGCTTCTTCAAGCAAGGTTAGATTCAGTTGTATTGAGGTTTCACCTCCTAGTCTTGATGGTTGTTACAAAGTTTCTTTTGGTTATAACTTATGGGCAAGAGATCAATAGATCCCCTCAATTTACCTATCAAAAACAAAGTTTGAATCTATGAAATATTTTAACTATTTATAAATTTTCGGTAAAATAAAGAATTGATTTATAACCTAACTTTTTAAATCATGATAATACTTGTAAACCTGCAGTATGAGGGAAAATGAACCTGCAGTATAGGGAAAAAAGCATCAGCAGTGGTAATTGAGGAAAAAATGGCACTGCAGCACCCAACAGCATTAATCTTCGCAAACAATGTGTTTTCAAAGAAGCTACTTGAATGTTGTGTGGGCTGTATTGCACACCCACAATATTTTTTAAATATTAAAAATAAGAATGATTGATGCATAAGAAAAAAAACTGCAAAAGAATCACAAGAAATCACCAACCAGTAGTTTTGCTGAACTTTTTACGATGAAAATCACATTTTATACAGTGACTTGACCCACACAATTTTTTTATGATTTTTACCCAAAAAATAGCAAGAAAATGGGGATAGTTGAGATGATTTTTTGAAGAAAAATAGTTTTTGTTTCTTTTCACATTTGCGCAAGATTTCTTAGAGGAATCAGAGCATTTTCTAGGTGGGTTTGGAGATTTTTGGAACATAAAAATGTTTTTTTAATTTCTTCTCATATTGCACAGGATATTTTAGAGGACTAAGAGCATTTTGAAGCCGAATTTGGATATTTTTGGGGCTATAGGACACAAAATGTAGGGTTTAAACTTGATTTCTAATTAACATTCAATTATTTTGAATTTTTTTTTCAAATTCCATCTTTTTGGTTTAGAATTTTTAACAAAGTTCTTCCTTTTTTATTTATAAAATTTAAGTTAAAATATGACCTTTATTTTGTACAAAAGGCCCTAACCCCCAACCCTAAAGCCTTTTGTTTGAGTGGTCTTCAATCATCATGTTCAGTATTCAAATCCAATAACATTCTGATTGACCTCACATCAAAGGCAACTGTAAAAAATATTTTGTTGTTTGGAATAAGCACACTGAGCACAATGACTTAATTTCTGCAAGTAGAAGAGAATTTGTCCGCAAGTAGAAGAGAATTTTTCCACATGCACAACTGTTATGTGCTCATAGAACTTGGAATCTATATCATTTTAAGCACAAATACAAATAATTCTTGTGTAAATTAATACAACATTTGACCAGGTTCAGATATGCATGCATTTCCCATTGAATAAAATATAATAAATAGAATCAATTTTATCTCCTATAAATATGAATAGTTATATAACATGATTCATTGCACACCAGCTATTGTATTATGGCACTGTCACCACATTCTTTGGAGCCTAAGATTTGTATATACCTTGAATTATGGTACAATTAAGCTATAAATAGAATATAGAATATATTATACAGGTCCAAAATGGTACTGAATACATAGCACATTATTATGTATTATATAATCAACGTTAAATTAAACTACATAGTATAAGATTTTGCAAATCATTCGATGTTATAATACAATAGCAATACACAAATCATGATATAGTTTATAAAGCATACTAGAACTAAAGTCTATGACAAAAAGATATACTAGCTGATTATCTCAACTATCCGGATATCTGATGCCATCAATATCCTCTTGTGGCAGTTCTGTGGTTATTTATAATTTTTGTAATACATAACATTGTGTTTCTTGACATGCTTAGGGTTCACCTTCCATCCCCCAGGTAGTCAGAATCTTGTCTTGTGCTTTTATCATATAGCCTCTAGTTTCTTTTATATGTTGAAGCTAAAATTTGACTCCTTTTTCTATTGTTACTTTGTACTTTTGAGTGTCATAGACATACTTTCATCATTAAGTGTCATTGATAAATTCATTTTCTTTCTTTTTGACAGTTGCCACATATCTCACAGGCGAACTGTAAAATAAATGGTATGCTAGGGTCTTATTGAGCTTCTGGTAAGACCGGCTTATATAATTTATTTTATGTGCACATTGCTCCTTGTATTGAAAATAACAGAAATCTCAGAAAAAGCCAGGCCTTCATTTTCAAGATTCACCTCTATTTGCAAGAAGTGTCACCCCATTTCGACTTCCCATTTCTAATATTGCTTTAACATTTCCAACTTTGGCAACTGGCTATTCTTCCATTCAAAGAAATATTTTTAACACCAAAATGTAAAGGCTTCTAAAACCCTACCTACCACATCTGATCCATGTAAGAACTTCAACTACCTTACATGGAACAGGTAGTAGTGTACCATATGGTAGAGTGTAAAAATACAACACGGGTTTAAATCTCCTCACTGTAATAAGGTGGCCTTTGATTCTGGTGTACATATACAAGGTTGTGGCACAACAATGATAGGATACATTAAAGTCTAAGATTAATGACTTATTTTTACAAAGCAATAATGTGGCCCAAGTGGTCCCGAAACCACATTGAAGGAGACTCATAAAAACTCCCTGAGCCCAAACAATAAAATGCAACTACTTATCCTTACACAACAAATACAAGGAAAATAGATTAAAAATATTTAACCCACATAATGATGAAAACGACAGTAAAACATGTAGAATATAAAAGCCATTACAATCACATTTTCAGTTTGTTGTTGAGCACGGGGCTTCAAAAAATTCATAAATATTTGGCAAAAATGTAAAATAAGTTGAATATTATAAAAAATTATCAAACAACATCAATTTAAACATGCTCCAATGATAAAAATGTAAAGCTTTTAAAGTAAAGCCAAAGCTCCCATCCCCAGGATTTATGATAAAGTGTTGAAATTTGTAAAATACACATAAAACTCAACTCCACTACAAATCTCAGATGAATCTGAGGGAAGAACTACAACTCATCCATGGCAATTACTCAAACTGTACTTTCTTCTAGAAGGAAAAGTAATGAGTTCAAATCTCTAACGGACTATTACGTGCCAAAATTACATAAAATGAATCGTCCAACTTTATAGACCTATATGAACAAAAGTAACAAATCCTAAGAGATTTAAATTCCATTAAAGCATATTAAACTCTGAAATTACATAAAATACAACATCCAAGTAAGTCACGAGTCGTGCCCTATTCATGAGGGATTTCAATGTAAGAGGCGCCCCTATTATGGCATTTAAGACGAAGACTACAGAGCAACAAAGCTTTACAAAATAAAGAAAAGATTAATTAATAGCCCTAGAATTGAAACCCTAGAACAAAACCTATATATATTGCGGACCATATTATTTTCATCACATACCAGTCTAAACTCTGGTGTCGAGTTCCTTTTGGTGTAGGAGCATTTTTCCGTATTCAGCAATTGCGTGCAGATGAGTTGTTGTTTCGTCTATTTCCACCATTATCTTGTTTTCCTCTACTTTTTTTCTCGTAGTAGCTGACCTCGAAGAAGAAAAAGATCAAATCTTAATAAGATATGGAGGCCATTGGGTTCAAAATCCCGATTTGTAAAAGGGAAGTTGTGAGAAAAAAAAATACAGAAATTTAGAAGTATTTTTCGTCCGTCCTATACCCTGAGTGGGTAGAAGAGAAAAAAACCTTAGACGGTGTGAGTAAAGGGAAGGGAAGGCATGAGGAGGAGGAGAAAGAAATTCTGAGCATATACCTTTTGTAATAAAGACGGTGTTGCTGGCATAGCCGCCTCAACTGCAACTTACACAGACCGACGAGATAAATAAATGGCTACGATCAGTTCCATTGTGTGCAAGGTTTATTGATAAATGCAAACCGTTGATTACACTTTTGAGGTTGGTCTTGTTCATATTGGATACGCCTTCGGTGTAAATAATACTAGCAATTGCACCTTTGTGTGCAATGGGTACGCCGGAGATTTGATGGAGATCAATATTTGAATTGTTGGTATTGTATTTGAAGCATAAAAATTGTAAAATGTGAAGTGTCATTTTTATAAAATACGGGAAGTTATGCATGTATGTGTTATTGTAATTGATTTTTTGTAAAAATAACATAATTTATTTAAGGAATGTAGAAAAATGCACAAAATTTTGAGAAATAATTTATTGTATAATGCATAAGCTTTGTAAAGAAAAATATATTAAGTTGAACATTTGAAGATAATTAGATCTGTACTATTTAGTCTTTGAAAATAGCTCTGGCAACCATTTCATTTACAACTTCAACAATACTTGCCATACGTTCAATAGTAAATAATATTCAACAATCCCTTAAGCACTTGGAAATCATTTATTTGATGTAGATTGAAGTCAATGCTGATAATGCAACACCCATCTAAAATATGGGAATGTAGGATATAACAAAATGCATCTATACCTCTTTGAATGAGAGTTTTAAATATTTATTTTAATAAATAAGTAATAGAAAATCAATTATTTGAAATAGATGGAAGTCAATGGTGATAATGCAACACCCATTTGCAAGTTCTTGATAGCAAGTGGAACTTTACTAATTTCTTGTTGACAAAAATAGGAATGTTGTGAGCTGATATGCTCCAATAACTTCTCCACTCAAAATAGCTCTGTCAACCATTGCATTTAAAGCTTCAGCTACTCAATGTATTTATGCAATTTAGTTTAATAAATATTATATTTATTGACATTAAAAATAAATCAATAGAAAAGTGCCATTTATAGATTATTTTATTGCATTTAGCCCTTACAAAAACACATGGTGTCCCAAATTTAAACTCTTTAATGAACATAAATTTTTTACAATTATATTATATATTGAAACAACCACAAATAAAACCACAAAACCAATGTCTTAATGAAATAAAAAGAGAACTATAATAATGAAATAAAACACAACAAAAGTGATCTGGCTGTGTACAGATTCCCATAATTAATTTCATTGAAATGATGGGAAGTGAGTTACCACAAGATTCTGCACAAATTGTGTCATGTTGTGAAGGAGGCAGATGAGAATAATGGGCAGATTGACAATTGACAAGCTCTCCATGTTTGTAGAAATTTTGAGATAAGTTGTTTGGAATACCTCAAAAGAAAGTTGTCATTCAATGCTCTGAAAGTCATAATAGAAGTAAATGCAAGATTGGAGATTTTCATAGTAATACTTAATATTATATCTATGTCTCCCCCTTTGATCCTTGAGTCTGACCAACACAATCCTACCGTATGAAAATATGACATTTAAACTCATTCATAAGGAAAGTATAATCTAATCTTAAGTTGTATTATAATCACAAAGGGAGACTACTATGATAGAAACATCCACAAGATGCCCAATCTCTTTATGTTTAGTCGATTGAGAGCCACATCCCTTTTTGCATTTCAAATTTTTTTCGGTTAGGCCCTTTCTTGGCAAGCATGTCAGTGTCATGTAGTTTTAGCTTCTAGGTTAGAGGCATCAAATTTTTTGTTTGGTGTGTTTTCCCTATCTTCATTTGTTTGGTTTAAAGTATTCACATGCTTTATTTCATCCCTATAAACTAAAATAGGTTAGTAGAAAAAAGACCAAATATTATTCACTACTGTGTGCAAAATTTGTCCAACAGACCATGGTATCTAGGTAAGGCGGGTCCTTGAAGAAAAAACTATGTTACACGAGAATACATGCCCTAGGAAAATATTCTGCTTTCTGTCCCTAGGACATTTTGACAACACTAGGACGGCTAAGAAATATATCCAAAGCCATTTGGTTTAGCAGGATGGCTAGCCATGCCGTATAGCTCAACACTCTAAAAGGAATTAATTTTTAATTAAAAAATAAAAAGGACAGAAAAGTATCCTGGTTTGCCTTGCTCATTGGTGATGGCATTTATGCTATGAGCATCTATAGAGTATCACCATTCATGATAGAAGCATCTCTACAGTAGCACTATTCACTCTTCGAGCAGTACTCAACGACATTCATACCAATATTAGTGAATGGCATTAGTGCCCTGGAACCCATTCATGGTAATATCATTTTAGTGTTCCACCATTCTAGGAGCTTGTATCAAATAAGGCTTTTTTGAAACTATTTATTTGTGCAATGAAATTTGTTTCTACAGTTATGAGGCATATTCAGAGTAATTAATCTTTCAGAATGAGTTATGAGTCAATTTATAGTGCATCCTTATAGGCATAAACAAGACAAGTGAAGTGTGATCCAAATTGACTTGGATGAGGCCTAAATCCAAGTTCTTGAACAAATTAGCTTAATAGTTTTAATGAGCTTGAGCTTTCTAGGGAAAAATAATAGCAATTCAACTTACAAGATCATTTTCAATAGCTGATTTAGGTAAATTTAATCCATTAGTAGGTTGACCGTGACACAAATGTAGTGAATAAATGCATTCATTTTGATTTATACATGGTCACATAATTATATCTAAGACTATTTTGTTCACATTGTATCAAATTGCAATGTGCGTCTGGCTCAATTGTATGGAAATCAATGATTCTCTGATTTTCTAAGCTGGGGGTTGGGCTTTTGGGAACAACAAAAATTTTACTTAATTTTGGAGATAGCAGGGGTCCTGATAAGCTGTTATATATATAGTATTTACACAAAATGAATCATAGAGAATGGTTTGGAAGATGGTTTCTAAATAAAATGGATCATAGGATTCAGTAATGTATGTAAATAAAAATACAAGGACCCAAAGATTTAGTATTTGTCAAACCTGCGACACCTAATAAGTGAGGCCATGAACGAGGCTGCAAATCCCACTTAATGGGTCAACCCTTAAGGATAAAAATCTTGTCAAATATATGTATATAAAATGAATAAATGTTTGTCCTACTATGTTGTCATTCTGTGAGATGGCCTGATAAGCTTGGTGGCCCTATGATGGTAGTAGCTTGTGTAGTATGGGTTCATTCTACTAGTATGACACTTAAAATAGTGTGTAGAGGATGTTCGTGGAGATAACCTATTACTTTTCTCTGCCATAGTTTTTCAGCCCTAATAAAGAGAAGCTTTTGAAGAATTAAAAAACTTTCGACAAACTATTCTTGCAGTGATCTAGAAAAGTGAAAAGGGCAGTTGGAGATCTGTATTTTTCTACTACTATAATCCCTAGCCACTTTTAGAAGATAGACTTAAGGGACAAGTAATGATAGCTTATATAAATGTAATAAGAAGATTCATTCAAAAAGGAGTTCTTGAGTCTACACAATAACATCACCCTCGTTTAAAAACTTCTCAAACAGGGAACCCTCAAATAGTAAGAACTGTATAGACCTCAAAGAGAAAAATTATAATCCACTTAAAGCTAGACTGCTAGCACCACTCTAAGGTGAATCATTCATGAAGCTAACTTTGTGAGTTAATATTTTATGTAAGACACTTTGTAATAGGAAAGTAAATGCATGTACTTCAGAAACCAAGTAGAAAAGTTGTGAAACATCATTAGTTTTTAAGCGGCTATTATGATTACTTTAGATATTTTCCTATATATATAGATGGTATTAGTTAGTGCAAACCAACTTTTTACTAACAGTAATTGTAATTGGGAACTTCAAATCTTGATGGACCAAAAACCCAACTTATCCAAGTGTTGTAATAAAAATTACTCCATAAATTCTCAAGTAAATGCATATACTCTTGAAGGATAAAAGTAAATACAATTTTAGGATAAGGTGAGGTGCCTAGTTCATCCAAATGCTTCAGTGCTCCGAGATGCAATATAACCCACGAAAAAGTATATGTATCAAATTATTTGTAATATTCTAGGAGTAAATGCGAGATTGGGAGTTCAATTTAGATTAACTAAATGCTAGGAACCTAAACCAACATGGATATACAACAGAGAACTACAAATCAAATAGGATGTATTTAACATCCAAGTAAATGATGTGGAAGAAAATCACACGAAAACTACAGTTAAGAGTGATCTCAGGGCTCAAAATGACATAAATGAGTAACTCGCAAAATATGCTTGTTAACATAAATACCTACTATATGAACTCCTATAAAGCATGTAACTACTCTCTACTTAATATTGGTTAGTTGGGAAAAGGCACGTGAACTGTTTGACAGAATGCCTCAAAGAGAGGTTATCTCATGGAATGCAATGATTGCAGGATATGCAAAAAATGGATTTTTTTGTAAAAAACTTTAGAAACTTTCAAGCAAATGTAATTGGCAGGTGTAAAGCCAGACTGGATAACTTTTCCCAACATTCTTCCTACCTGTGCCTCCTTGTATTTGACCTAGAAATTTCATAACCATAGATAGCAGGGGAACTGGAGCCAATTGATGTCGTTGAAGAACCATCACCCACATAACCTATTTTAGTAATGGGGGCATAAACAAAGTGAGGTAGAGCATAGGCAGAGTAAGATTTTTTCATTGAAGATCCATAGCCTACCATAAGGGGTAAAGCCCATTGATGTCCATGTGGAAGCAGTAAAGACATAGATGAAGGTAAATGCACCTAAGGCAAGAAAGGAAGCAACACCAGTGGCTAAGGCATCGAGCAAAAGCAAATACAACTAAGGTACTACATGAACATGACCCAAGTAAGGGAAATAAAGGGCTTATGTGTCTGAAGAATTGGAACAGGGTATGGGCATCCATCAAAGCATAAAGAACAAAGGGGTTTTATCAGACGGTGTAGTTGCAAATGCCCTGGTGGACATGTATGAAAAATGTGAAACCATAGAAAAAGCACGCGAAATGGAAAAAAACACGAATAGAGAAGGGACAAAAATTGAAATGAAGGAAAGGCATGAATCATACCTGTTAAAACAAGGAGTGTTGTTGCAGAACTTTTGAACCTTGCATACTTTCAATGCCAAAGGTCGATGATGCCATGATCTATTAACAAACTAGGGCATTTATGGAAATTGGAGGCGGTGGTCTTAGGGTGATCAGAGGGAATGTATAAGGTGACATGTTTACAGTGATCTGAAGATTGTTTGCCGATGGGTATGAGACCTATGCAGGTTGCGTGAGTTATGGACTAGCAAGTCCAAAGGTAAAGCCTATCAGTTAAAAATGAAAATTATGGCGGGGAGTCTAAAAATTATGGGGGAAGTCTAAAAATTATGGCCAAGATTTGCCCGCCCACTATGCCCGGCCATTAGGGTATGAAATTAAATAAATAGATATTATTAATAATATTAAATATATTATAATATAATATTTTATAATAGATATTATTAAATATATACAATATTATATAATATTAAATATATTATATTATAATATTATAATACTATATAATATAATATTAAATAATATTATAATACTATATAATATTATATTATATTATATTATAATATATATATATATATATTATATATATATATATTATATAATAATAATATATTATATAATATTATAATATTAAATACATTATAATATAAATATAATAATATATTATTATTGTATTATATTATAATACCACTCACTCCCTCAATTCATTTTTTTTTGTTAATTATCCACTTTAATTGAGAATTTAGTCATCTTTATCAAACTAGCTTCAAATCATAGTAAAAACATTAATGATTCATAAACATAATGAGTAATCAAAGTTAAAGAATGTAAATGTTAATTTTTTTTATAAAATATGTGAAGGCCTTAAGATTGCACCGAGAGGCAATGTCTTTCACACAATAGGTATTTTTGGTTCACCAAGCAACCTAGGCGGCCAAATGGCCCACATAGGTAGGAGTCCCATGAGGGGGCTTAAGTTCTATGGATTATGATCAAATTTGAAAGAAAAAAAAATAGAGGAGTAATAATCATTTATTTAGTTATTTTTATTTATCTGATATTAGTCATTTTTATTTGTCTGATATTAGTCATTTATTTAGTCATTTAGTTGTGATTTTACCCAATGACCAAATTAGTCACTTATAGATGACCAAATTAGTCATTTATTTGCAATATTCTACTAGTGTTAGTCACGTGAGTAAAAGTTTTAGTCACATGACTAAAATTTGTAGTCACGTAGTCATTTATTTTCCAAATTCTACTAGTGATGTGTGCAGCTACCACTGCCTCTGATTGAGCTGGTACATCTCTCTCTAGCCACAATTTTATCTACTTCCTGCCCCGGTCCAAGATGGGCAAGAGTATCCTCCAACAATTGACGCAACTGAGCGCCTTCAACTTCTGGTGGATCCATATTTTGAATACCGCCTCCCGGAATGTTTTGGGAAGCCTACTGTTCCTCACGGTCTAAATCACGAGAAACATGCAAAGGTGAGTTTTGCTGGCTACCTCCAGGTCTGCCTCTATGGCCACGACCAAGGCCTCAACCTCTACTAGGTGGCATGATCTTGTACAAACACACCAAGGTGTAAGACAATATATGCAACTTAAATCCTACACAAACAACTTAATGGTTCCAAATTAACCTAGAGTTCCCAGTGCTTAAACCTAGGCTCTGATACCAAGTGTAAAACCCCGTCCCGCAACCTAGAGGACGATGCAACACTGCAGAAGCACAACTAATTTTTTTTCTTAAAAAGAGTAACAATGACGAGTGAAGTAACCTACTCTAACACATACATCCTCTAGGCCACACAACGTGTCTACATGTGAAATTCTAAACTTACAAATTATTCTAAAACATAGTATATGGAATTAACTCATGATAACAACATACAACAAAGCAGTAATCCATTGCAAAATAAGTCTAACACATAGAAATGTAATGAGCATATTTCCACAGATACAACACCATATAAACAATATATACCATTTAATCCAATGATAAATAAATCATACATAATGTTACAATTACATCACAAGGGTTCTCCTCGATACAAATGAGGATTACAATTACATAGTGTCCACTGTTACAATGAGAAAGAGAAGTACAAATCCATAGAACCAAATGAGCTCCTCGAACAAGAAGATCTCACCATCACGAACAGGAAGAGAAACTCAGCAGTGTAAGGTGCACGCCACCCAGCCATATGGCACTCGTAGGCCCAACCCCCGTGCTAGGAGATAGTAACAGGTAACCAAGACAAATCTACTACCTCTAGACACATGCAATACAAAAGATAAAATAGTACTAGTAAACACCAACAAAAGGTCACATTGCTTCCAGAATCATAGAATCAAGAACAACCACTGTACAAAACAACTGACTGTTGTCATAGGAGGAGTGTCATCACAAAGGTTGCATTGGTTTTCCTAAGGAGCTCTTCCTAGGTCCCGACCCCCATCTTGGGTTATCCTGGTAACCTCTTACGAACTCTGGCCCCACATGCACACTAGTGTGGAATCAATTATCTTTCAAGAAGAAAAGATAACGACCTTGCCATTCCAGGCCTTCCCGAATCATCTCAAGTCTAACGCAAGCCCTTGAGCCAATGAGCGAGGATAATTATCAAGTTAAATGTGTTAACTACCCATTCCCCTAATGTAGGTTATTTAATTTCCACTGATTACACTGACTTCCACACGAGTTATCTTGGGACCACTATGTGTCTTGACCCTCGTTGAAAGCCACTCCCCTATCGATAACACAATAACTCATTCTACACCCAAGGGTAGACAATGCACAAAATGATAATAACATAACACAAGAGATAACACATCCCTACGGATGTCCAATACTGAAACCAATTACGTGTACTACCCAAGGAAATCTCAAGGGTGAATAACAAAACAACAACCTCTTTTTCAGTTACAATCTGGAAGATTTATATTTCCTCTACAACAAATATCCCCCACAGTACCCAATTATAGAAATACTAGAAGTTACAATAAACAATCTCATGTAATTAAAAGCACTACTATTCAGATTTCCTAAATCCAATAGATCAATATCTCACACTAAAATACACTATTCAAAACACAATTCCCATTAATAATCCACAACAAAATTATATCAAAAGTTTAACTAGAGTTTCACAACCACACATAATATCTAACCCAATTTCACAATTAAACTAATTAATCATTTCTAATTAATTAATCGTGCTTGCATACATCTATTGTAATAAACAAACATTAAACAAATATATTTAATATGTATATATACAATTAAATATAATTATATATAAACATATAAATATATTATTTAATTATAAAATCAACTACACCATAAACGAAACTCATTTATTTAAAAACCAAATCCATTTACTCATAAAAATCATTTAAATAATAACATCAATTTAAATAAATATATTTAATTATATATATATATAATAAATATATTATCTAATATATAAAAATGAACTATATTTACAATTATACGAAACAAATATATATATATATATATATAGATATAATATATATAATATACATTATATATTAAAATATATAATATATACTACATATATTATATATATATATAAATTATATATTAAACAAAACACACAGTGGTATGAAATCGTAGGCCTGCCTTGCCCGTGTAGGCAAAGCCTATGTGTGGGGGTTGGTTGCTACACAGCCTTCCCCACAGGGCTGCAGCCTATGAGCAACGTTGGGCACTTCCCACAGTCTGCGTCCCTTTGTGGGGCGGCTATGGTAGCCTCAGCCTCCACCATAACTATTGTTTAAACCTGCAATTTTATTAATATAAAAATCGTTGTACAATTTGACAATGAATTTTGTTCATATAAAAAATTTCAGAATAAATTTCAACAATAAAATTTTATAAAAATATACAATCATAAATATATATATTTGTATATGTATATGTATATATATGTTACAATATATATATATACATATATAAATATATATAAATTTATCAATGAATACTACAGTTGAACAAATTTTAACAGTACTTTTCTACAAGAAAAAGATTTATAAATTTATCAGAGTTTCCCTAAATTTTCAAATATTTTCTTTGAATTTCCTATTGTGTTAAAATAAATAATTTTCTACAGAGATCTAGAATTTCCTTTTGTATCAATCTATTTCAAATGACCAATTTACATAGAGGATCTAAATTGTTTTCTACAGAGGTTCAATTATCACGGCAATCTTTTAAAAGAAAAAGCTTCTACAGTAATGAAAACCTCTTCTAATCTTTTCCAATTTGCATTACAATAATTAAATAACTCTTTCAAATCAAAATTCACAAAAACAATTTAGGAACCTATTCCAAAAGATTTGTTGCCTCGAGGATTGATGTCGAGCTTCTCTGTAACCTTCAATTTGCCAAGATTGCCAAAGCTTCCTCCAGAAGAATTGCCACTTCCCAGAGAACAGAAACAATCCACAACCAAGAATATAACAAACTAGATTCCTAGAATTATCAAAAAGCTTCTAAGATCTACAATTTCTTCAAACCATAGAACAAATCTTTTAATTTCCCCAAAAACCCCTATTCTTCTTTTTCCCGTGTAAACAACTTCCTCTTTTTTCACCAATTTCAATCAATCTCTTCGTAAATCAATTTTAAGACAATAAGAAAACAAATCCTTCTAACTTTCAGTTCACACAACAAATATCTCTTCTTTAACAAACCAAGATATTTCTAAGATCTTTTCCCAAATATGCATTTAAAAATTAAAACAATTTATTTAATCTAATTTACAATTAAGTAACTTATTTATTTTAATTCCCAATTAATTTCATAATTAAAATTACTTAATAATATAACATAAATTAAATTAATTAGTTTATAATAAAATATCCATATTAATTAAATACTTAATCACAACAAATAATTTAATCCTCACAATTTAAACTTGCACGATAAATAAATACCAAGACCAACATGGATAAGGATCATGACCAACATACGGACTGACGACACACTGTGCTAGGGTAAAGGTTTGACAAGGTTAACCAGTTACTATCTCCCAATCATTACTGTTGAGTTGTGGACATGCTCAGACCTATGAAACCAGGTGAAACCGTTATCCTGTACCTGCAAAACTACAACAAAAGAAAAAGTCGTACATGTATACAGATAATAATTCATACACACCATGAAGAGAGAATCGCGGAAATCACAGGGCACTTGCAAGTAAGTGATGCAATACCGTTCTCTTCACCAATACAATGTCACATCAACTGACGAGATAATATTTCAATTAACTACCATAAGCATATATAAAAATGTCATCACAACTAAGCATCTATGCAAACATAAAGCATATAAAACATAATCACCATGTATATAATGTATCATCACATCCATATAGTCTATCATCGCCCCACTGTTAGCGATAGAACAACCATAACATAAAATAAGGTCCAACAAAGTATCTGAGCTATCAAGAAAAACATAACAAAATGGAGGGGTTTCACAACTTTAATGATGCACCTAGAATGACTTTACATTGGCAGCTCATCACTATAAGTAATGAGCTTACAATTAGAAAAATTTTCCTCTTTTGATGGGTAAAATATTTCCATTACCACAACTTAAGAAAGCCGTTAAAAGTATATTTGAATAGAAATTGGAAATAGTTCAAAGTTTTAATGATATGGCCACAAAGTGGTGTTAAAAAAATAAGATGACGATTTTTAATTTGAATGCAATTTCATTGGCTTTAATGTTATATTATTATAACATCACCAAATCCTTCAATGAAGGTTATTATGCCTTTCGATGAGCATCGATAAAACTGATGTTATTTACCATTCTTTATGCTTTTATAAGCATGTAATTATTAAATATTAAATACATTTAATATTAATATAAATATATATATATATTTCTTTATTTCCATTACAATATATATACATATAAGAATATATGCAAATATTGGTGTATAAAAATCATAAATATATATTCCTATATGCATACATATATATGTATTCATCTTATACCACATATATATATACATATATATCTTTATATATTATATAAATAATATTTACCAATTATCAAATATATATATATATATATGCAATCAATTTAAATTAAAAAAAACAAGATCATTTAACGACTGGGTTCTACTTACCCTATTGCCTCAACTAACGAATCTGAACTCAAATTGACTTGATAGGCTCTAAAATTGACCTACGTAGGTGGGAGTAAACTCATATAGCAACACTAGTTAATTCATAGACCATACCCCTCTCCTAGGTGATACTCTCCTCCCTTTGGAGGGAAAGAAAGTTATCTTGCATTTCACTTAAATAACATTCACATAGTTATTTGTTAACAATTATGACATATCCATAATATTGAATAAATAACAATAAATCATTGAAGTGCAAATACATCTCATTGCATTCAATTTCATCATATCATTAAATATCAAAATAACATCATCTTACATCCAACATTGTATTTTAACGTAAAGTTAAAAGTAATTTGGTAAATAAAAAATAGGGTGTAACATGTAAATCCCTAAATTTAACACTAAAATAAAAATGAGGAAAACGCACAACTTTCAAATTTCATTCTCAAACACTTGCATAACTCACTAAATATTGCTTCCTATGCATGCACTTCATGGAAACACAACTTTTGACCAAACAATTAAAAGAGTTGGGACAGGATAACAATTGTTGTGACCATCATGGTCGGGTTCAAGTGGAGACATGGAATCCACATCATTGAGGTGGACTTAAATAGTTCAACCAACCCAGAAATAATTTGAAACAAGATTCAAGTCACATGTTAAGTAAATAAAACATATCAATAATAACTCAAAGTAATAATGACAGAACAAATCCTAGGGGCCAGACCTATTCCTCGGGGGTTCATCTTAGACAACCTTGCCTACGTATATATTTCACAGAGGCACCGTAGTTCAACAACTATACTTCAACCATCTCCCACATGATTGGATAACAAAGGAATAAAATAACTAGGTTTAAAAAGATGGTTTAACATCAACATCAAACACAAACCACTAACACCTCTCCTCATGGTAATAATAGGAAACAATAGTTCAAGGTCAAGGATTGGGACTAGACTCACACATAAGATTTCTCAAGAATTTTATAAAACAACATGAGTTTTCTCCAACTCATATTACCATCTAGGTTTAACTCACAAATGGTTTCAAAATACATTAATACATACAATGAATAAACATTAATGGTTAAACTATGAGGATTCTCACTATATAGTGAAGTGATAGGATAGATTTATAGAGGGATTTCTTCTATTAAAACACCTTTAATTTTCTAATAGAATAATTTAGATCCAATTGTAAACTTCCACACCCTCAAGACCCAAATGATTCTCAGGATTTATATATGACACTTAACATTGCGAGAACAAGCACCAATTGGCTTAAAATAGACATCAACTTATTAGTCAACAAAGGGGAAATTTTCTGTAAAACTTAACTACTAGTTTTAGTTTAATTTAAATATATTATGAACATATTTTGAAAACCTCACATTAGTTCTATACTATAGTATTTATTAAGAAAAATATCAAAGTATCGTAACTATAAAACTGATACGACCATAGATCCTTCATAGATGGATTATAGGTAGTTATCATATACTCATCAATGTTTCTTTATGATTAGAAATATTAGAATATTCATGCTATATGATATTGCCCAAAACTAGTTTACATCAGCGATTTGCTAAAACAGATTTAGATCAATAACATAACACCCCCCTTGACTCCTTAGTCAACATCCAAGTATACCATAGAATGTCATAAATGAATTGACCCCATGATACTATAATGTTCCTAAGGTGAGGTAATGACTAATGATGATTTTAAAAGATCAACTTGCAAATTTCTAGTATTATGACAAAAATCTATTATGTTTAAGAAAGATTAGATTCAGGATGAATTTAGACCCACCACACCCAATGTACAAGAAGTAAAAATTAACATTTTACATTCAATGTAATAATTATTGTAATTACAATGTTGATAATCATTAATGGTGGTCAATTTATGTTAAACACATATGAGGAAATATATTATCATTATATAAATAACATGGGTGCTTCAAATTATTAGTGTATTAACAATTACATATCTCCTAAAAGGCACTGTCTAGTTAAATACCACCTTTCCCACTTAGGCTTATCTTTTTCTTTCTTTTTCTAAGTATTTAGAGGAGGAAAACATTGCATGCCTTTTTCCTCATCCATTTTAGGTTTCTATTTGATATGGTTTTGTGTTATTGACTTTGATTTTTTTATTGGAAGTCTATTGACTACTCTGTTTCTAATTAACAAGGGGTTGTGATATGGAGACTAACCATACCCAATTCTATCAAAGAGCTCAAGGTGATAGATCAAAACATGGATTTATTCTAGACAATATTGAAATAGTTACAAGAAAGGGGGCAACAATAACCTTTTTACTTTTTCTAATGTTTCCTTTTTTACTTTTCAGATTTGACCAGCTAATTGCTGCAGGCTAGAAACAACAAAAGGGGTAATTGAATTGCTTACAAATGGTTGGAATTGAGCAAAAAAAATAGGAAAGTAGTTTTGAAATGAGAGCATAGATTGAATCATAATCAATTTTACCATCTATATGTTTCCGAAGAAGGATCTGAACGATAATAAGAAATAGAGGATTTAGCATGTAAAACCTCCTTATCAAAAGGCCATGAGGGAGTCTCTTTCCATCTAAATTTGTAGATAGTTAAAATTTGATACATCCATGAATGAATCCTATGCCAAGATTTATATAAACTATACCCAACCCAAAATAATTTAGCCTTTGTTACAAACCATACAAAACATGTGACATGAACCTTTGATAAAAGGACTAACAAAATAACCTATATATTATAAACTAACTAAAACATGCAAGGAAATGCAGATAAACACATTTAGATGGAAAATGAGCACTCACCTAAAGTTTAGACATATCCAAAGCAGAACGGGTTTATCAAAGGGAATACCTCCAATTTTGAGGGGAATAGCGATGTGTAGTGCCCCTCATTTTGTTCACTGTTAGACTGGCAGTTGCTTTGTTTTGGATTGAGACATTATGGCACATTGTTTGATGTTGGACTCTCTGTTATGATGATAGTTGATGATACTTCTATTACTGGTGTTTTAAGCTTATGTTATGTACGTAATTGATTATGTGGATTAATCTTGTTATGTGCATCATGCGATTATTTGATGATTGTTCTCATCTTGTTGTTAAGCAACTGATTGTTGTGCATTGATGTGTTTTGGTGGAGGGGAAAAGTGTCACATCACTCACTTTTGAGTTCCCTACAACAATGCAATTTTCTTTTCACAGAGTGCCTGACTGTATGATTATGTATATGCTTGACTGTTTGTGTGCTGCAGGTTGCAGGTACCAAGCATCGACTCCACCTAAATTTATAGGTCTGAGCATGCCTTAAACCCAATGGAATTGTTGAACAGAGGTAACACTTGGTCCCCTATTTCAACCATCATCCTTGAAGAGGATGAGCATCCGATTTTCACACCCTATCAATGTTGTCTATATGGTGGGTTTAGTCTGTCTATGTCGTTTGTGGCTTGATTTTTGACCTTGTTGTGTGGTCAGGTATTGTTTGGCATTTAGTCCATTTGATTTAATTTTTTTTAATAAGTGTTTCTGATTTATTGTCGCATTAAAATAAAGTTATTAAAGTTAAAAGGTATTTTTGATAATTAAAAATAAATGCTTTTATTAAGTTTAAATAAATTAAATTATGTTTTAATAAATAAATGTAAAAATAAATATATAAATAAGTGTGGTGCATAATAATTATAAAATAAAAATAAAAATCTAGATAACTGCAGTGGATAATGAATAAATAAAATGATTAAATAAAGAAGATTACATGCAACAACGAGCACTGAAGAGTAGTTAATAAATTGGTTATTTTCGCAAAAGAACATGGGGCTTTTAATTTAATTTGGAAACTGTCTTGTTTGCTTCCTATGAACATTTTCTTGTTTTTGAGACTTTCATCTGGTTTCAGAGATTTTGGAATTGGGGTTTTGCAGAGATTGTTTGTGGTTTTGAAGAGTTTTGGAGCTGCAAGCTGGGATTTGGGAACTCAACATCAAATCTTCAACTCTGTCAAGCAAGGGAAATCAGGTTCCATTACTTTATGAATATCACCTCCGTTTAATTTTGAATTGAAATAATTAATAAATGAAATTTTTGAAGATTCTTTAGTTCTCTCCACAAATCGTTTGTGCATAATTTGTAAAATTATTGTAGCTCTTGGAACCCCATTTCTTCTATTATATTTAATTGTTTTACCCATCCATGTTCTCTCTCTTTGAATGCATAACAAGTTGGGCCATGCATCTGCCATATTTGATATGAACCTCTATTCTTATGGGCGGACCCTCTATCTTCTTCACTGTTTCTCTTCGGTATCTTAATTTTAAGATATAGCCTAACTTTTTGCAGACTGTGTTATAGATTTATCCTGCCAATTACATTTATTCTCTTCTACAAATTTCTTAAGCCTCTTTATTATTTATTATTGGTGTGCTCGATTTTCATGTTATCTTTTAAAATGAATTTTATGAGGCCTCTTGTATCGCCCATTTGCTTGGTTCTTGGCATTGATTGTGCGCCAAGGATGGCACCCAGCCTAGCTCAGGTCAGTGGCGAATGTTTCCCTTACCCCACGTCCTAGTTTCTTTTGTTGTGCACAAGGGTTGGTTTGCTGTAGTTTAGAATAATTTTTATGGCAAGTATAAACTATGGCTTTTGATTTTACTCACTGCACTCTATTCTTGGCATTTGTCACTTACTAGTATGTTTCCATTCAATGAAAATATATTGGATTGAAATTTGATTATACGCCTCTGTTTGATGTTCGATGGATTTCTATGTGTGGTATATGACAGATGCACACTCTCTTGGTATTCATTAAATATAGCATATGTCGAAATCGGTACCTTGTACTTTGCTTCAATTTTTTGCATGTTGGCATTCGTTTGTATGTGAATTGATGAGTATGATTTACTCTTGGAATTTGAGGTTACATTCCAATATTGGTATTCAATGTCTATGTTGATGTTGTGTATGTGTTGCTTTGCCTGCGTTTCACTTTGGTACTGAAGCTTGTGTTTTCAACTCCCCTACGCCATACCTTTATTATTATGATACTTCGATTTAATTTTATAGCCTACCTTTGGTAGGTGATTTTGTTTATTGTTCTTCCATTGAATACTATGTATTTTGATCACCTCATTTGTAGTGTTCACTGAATATTTATTGTGACTTAAAATAGATCACTATATATTGCATTGGTAAATTGATTAAGTATAAATCGATGAGTTTGTACTTTGGCATTCGATACATATGTATGTGGATGTTTATATATGTATGTTTTTATATGTGAGTATATATAGATTTTCTTATTATTATATGGAACACTGTATTTCAAACAACAATATGATTATAATATATACATATATATGTATACATGTATGTGTATTATAGTTATATAAAAGAACAAGCGAAAAGTCGATTTACTCTTATTAAGATAAATGAGGGTTTTGGTTTCTTTTATAATTATGTTATAGTTGAAATATAAATCCATCATGTAACTAATTATTGTGAATAATTGTTATTGGGGAAACAATGTATTTTGTGGATAGTATTGGATTTGTTGCTAGTAAGGAATGTTGTGTTGATTTTTTTGTAAAATGGGTTGTTTTGGTGATTGTTTAAAAGAGGGTGTTGTTGTATAAATTGGTTAAGGTTGTCTTCCAGAGGCTAGGAGGGAATATTTTTGGAACATAAGGTTCTTTTGTTGGCTTCTCCTTGGATGAAAGTTACGAAATGTTTTGTGTGAGTGCAAGAAGGTCCATGCCTTGCACTGTATAATGTTTCTTATGATTATGTTTAGTGTGCAAGATGGTAATACCTTGCTTGTTGTATGGTTTACTAGTTGCAAGTAGGGGGAGTGGATCTCAATGGGGGTTGGAGCCCAAAGTGGTGTCCAAGGTAACCCATCTAAGAGTTTCTTAATCTAGTGATAACCTAAAATGAATTAGGGGGAAAGGGTAGATCTCACATTAAACAAGATAATTGGATGCCTCACCCATACCTGTAGTGCTCGTTTAGGCTAAGGATGGGTTGAGAAGGCCTAGTTGGCAAGATCAACTTCCTTGTCCTCTGGAAAGGAATGTTGGTTCCACATGTGTCACCCTATGGGGCCAGCATCTAGTGAGAGACTGTCAAGGTAACCATAGATGTGGGCCAACGTCTAGTGAGAGATTGTCAGGGTAACCCATGTCGGGTCCATGGAATGACATTCTGGTCTTTTTGCAATCTTGCATGCCCTAGTTATGTTTTTCCCTTCTATTGTGTGTATGCCTCTGGAAGCATGTATGTGATTTTCATGATGCAACAATGTTGTGTTGGAGCCTTGTTTAGCGTTGTTATGTTAGCTTGTGGTATTCTTGACTATTTGTTGTAGAGGGACCTTGTGTTATTTCCTAGCATGGGGGGTGGACCTCAGGGTTCACATGGTTGGGAGGTTGGTGCTTTTTCCTCCATTGGGTTCCCTTGTTGGTTGTCTGTGGTAGGGCGTTACATGATGACCAACCTACCATGCCCAATCGCATGTATTTCCTCTAGAACATATTTATATCTTCTTCATTCTCAGCTTCTCGTCCACCTTAGTAATGGCTATTTTAGTAAATTGGACTATTTTTTTGGTGGGAGCATGGCCTTTGAAGGGGCCTTCCATTACACCCCAATGCTTAAATTTAAAGTTCACAACAGGAGGGCCTATGTAATCTTCCATAACTTCCCATGCAAATTCTCCTAGCATTGTAATTTGAAATATTTCATGAGACGACTCAAACATTTCCTTACATCTCTTGTAGTACTGAAATTGCTCTAGTACAAAAGTTTGCATTAAAGAATTGTAGCTGCCCATTTCTAGCATCTCCTATCCTAATAGCGGATGTCTACTATTTACATTGAGAATTTTTTAGGACCAATTTTCTTAAAGTCTTGAATTTGAGTCTTATGTGAAAGATCCATCTCCCAAGTTTTTACCAGGTTTTGAATAGTTTCTTCCAAGGAACCTTTGGGCCATACTTGGTTCTGGTGCATTCAAAGAGGTCATTGACAATAGTGTAAGAGGGAGGAGCTCCATGACTCCACACAGTATTCTTCTTAGAGTCTCCATGCATATTCCCACGATATGGGCCATCGCCCTCGTTCAATCCCATAGCCACAACTTTCTCTCCAATGAATTCTAAGTAAACTAACAACTTCGCTAATCTAATCTTTATCCATGTTTTAGGCTTCACCATTGAAAATTTATTTTCTCCCTTGTTAAACAATAAATTGGTGACTTTTCAAAATACAAACTCTACAGATCAAGCTTCCCTTTATTTTTACTTCTGTATTGACCTCCCCATAAGCATTGGATAATGTGCCCCCATAATGAAGAGGATAAGAGCCTTTAATTTTTCCAGCCATCCTCATGGTAGGTGTAATGCTATCCGCTTCTAGGTATGCCATCCTCCTTTTTAATGGCATGACAGAAAAATATCCTCATCATTACTCAAGATCTACACAAATTGTGTTCTCCGATAAACTTACCTCTATAGAAGCATGAATACCCATTCCCTAGGAAAATAAAACCCCTCATGCAATCCATATGCCATCCCATTAACTCCCTTTGGCAACGAGTAGTTATATATGCATTTGAAGGGGAAAAACCAATCACACGACCTAGAAAATGTGTGAAACTTGCTACGAGTTAATACTAAATCCCCTTTTCAAGACTTTTCCAAAATCTTACTTTAAGACTTGCCTTCGATATTGATACTAATAAGATCCATTGTTGATATGGAGTACATTGAGATGCATCATTCTGGCGTGGGGAGTAAACGAAGTACCTAGGGTTATACTACCAACATAACGTAAACATTTTTATTTATTATTTTGATTTGATTGAAGTTTTTGTCACTTGTGCGCCAGATTTCAATTGATACCTAATTAATATGTGCCTCCTACCTTGACTTACAAACATTAATCTCTCTCCTAAACATGATAACCTCCAAAACATCCTTATTCTTTTTTGCTAACCAAGTTATGCACACAATGTTGATTTAAGAACACTAGAAGAGTTATGAAACACTACCAATGAACTATTAGTGTTTATTCACATAACAACTAGTAAATTAATTTTATTTAATTATAATTTTGATGCCTTGACTTGAGATTCATAAATTAATTAAGTATTCATTTTAGTTATTTATTTATACCTATTATTTTAGAACAATAAAAATACTATTTCACAATGTCAATCTTATTTAGAATTAGATTTTAAAGATAACTATACCACCATCCACCCTTAATAACATCAAAAACTTAACTCACTTAATATTTTCATTAGATATTATTGTTAATAGCTTAGAGAAAAATCATAGGTTCAACTTAAGTTTCATAAGATGCCTACTTAGAATAAGGGATTAATAAAATGTAAAAAGAAAGGTTAGATCATATAACCTCTAAATTAAGGCAGGATAATCTTTAGCTATAAAATCAATTGAAACATTGCTATTGATACAACTAATAAGGATATTTCCTTATTTGTGTAATGGGGTTCTTGTAAGGAAATTTGGGAGCATCTCTAGTGAAAACTCCATGCAGTATAATGGGCCAAATACCTTTCAGATAAGCTGTCGAGTAGACCAAGAGTGGGAATGAGAATACTCCTTTTAGGATATGCAAGTCATCATGACTAATCCAAGAGCAATCTCCTCATAGGTCTCTTATTGAATTCACGTTCAACCAAGGTGAAGGCTTCTCAGACTTCATGCTGAACAACTTTAACAAAAGTAACAAGCAGCAACACATCTCTCATAAGAGAACAAACAACCTCACCTTATTCTTCATGTATCCATGAGTACTAGCAACCGATCATCTCATGCTAAACTTCAACTGCATTACTGCACTAACATGAAGTATCAAGCAAGTAATCAAAACACTCAATGCACAAAAAATTACCAGACCATTGTCAAAGGTCCAATCATCTGAATCAGGAACTTATCATGACATCATGATCTACACATCCCCATACGAGATACCATTCTTTAAGTGACCCCACCATTGTCTCAAGTACAATGCACAATGCCAAAACTCCAGTGTACAAGCAAGAGTATACCATGACATAAATAGACTCAAAAACAACATCACCTATCAAGTACCACCAACACCTCAGCCAAAGACTCCAAGCATCCTCCATGGTTCCAAGATGTTGTACATCTTCAAATAATGTTCATGCAAAAGCGCAAGAAACCTTCTGCAACACTAAAGAAGGCCATTCACCACCAAGTGATGAATCGATAGTCACTACTAGAGCTCCCACTAAAAAGTGACACCTGAGCTCTCCAAGCATCATGACCACCTGCTATAGGTTCCCTTAACTGACTATTCAGGTACTCAAGAATATCCATCCTCTCATCTCAAAACAATCACACCAATGCACAAGTGACCACAGACAAGGCCAGCTAACAAGTTTGTACCAACAATGAATCAACCTTGTGGATATAGACAATCCACTTCCGAGTTGTCTCATAGAAAACATGTAGGTAAAGACAGCCCACAACATTGCACAACCCATAGATCCATTCAACAGAAATGTGCAAACCCATCATTGCATTGGAAACTGCAACACTAAGATATCAAAGAGAATAACCACATAGACAACATGACTCAAACACCAGAATCACTCCAAATCTGATTTTCCAATCATGTCCACAACGAGCACCATAATCAAGGAACCCTCAAGTACCACCATAAGAATGCTGAGTGACAAATCACATACCAACATTCCCATGTAGAGAAGAAATCATACCTCCTCAAGCCATGCACCAAGCATCCATGCAGACCTGCAACTATCTCATCCAGCAACACCCCAAAGGGCCAATATCTAGACAATAGCTTAACAACAACTCCACATGATCACAAGTTTTTCTTAACCATGTAATACCTACAAAACCACATAGCCATGCAAGTACAAAACATCCTTAGAAAGGAAAACAACAGTTCAGGAGAATCTAGGTCCCTTTCAGACCAACTCTAAAACCACCAACATGTACATGCATCCGAGAAAGAGAGAAAGGCTATTTCAGAAGCTTGCAAATCATTTGATGATTAACTCCATAGCCTTCAAGCATTCAAGGTTAATAGGAACCAGTGCCTTCCAACACCAGGAACCACCACCTAGCATAAGCACTCTGAAAAATCCACCTCATACTCCATAGTTATACCTCTACCAGCCAAGAGACACAGATCATAACATGATCAACTCCCTTTTCATCTTGATCATCCTTCAAGCTGCATGCTGTCTCAGAATACCATAAGGCTTCCACTCATCAAAGGATCAATACATCAGTCCATTCCTCCAGATTTCTTCCAGCCTGTCAAGCTAAGAAATCTTCACAGGAGAAATAACCAGAACCAACAACCAAAAGATGGCTCTGATACCACTTGTAAGGAAATTTGGGAGCGTCTCTAGTGAAAACTCCATGCAGTAGTGCCTTCGGTAACTTTCATTTCGATTAGGTTGCCTCAAAGACACATACAACCATGTCCTAAAGCGGAAATAGACACATTTATTTCCCACATTAATCCTTCTGAGAGAAACACATGTAAATTCAACAGTAATCAACAACACAGATGAAAGATACTACAGAAAAGAGAACACAAAGATTTTACGTGGGGAAAACCCTTTCGGGTAAAAAACCCCACTCTCCAAAGTTTGAGCCATTATATTATTCAGCAACAGAAAGTTACAATATAGTTTCAGGCTCTTAGCCTTTCAGAGATTACATCTTGTTCATTCTGGATACAACTGGTAGCAAACTATCCCTAAGAGGTCACCCATAGCAAACATGATTATGAGAGATTCCAGCAGCTCAACTCTGTCTCTCAATCCTCTGCATCAACCTCATGGCCTCGGCCTATCGGCCAGCCACTTGGTCCTCTCTCAATCATTTTCTCTCTGGCTCTTGGCTCTTCGGCTCCTTGGCTTATCAACCTATCAGCACATAATACAGAACATCCAATGCATACATATATGCATTCGTTCTTCAATAGGCTCTCTGTGAATCGGTTCAAGATCACAAAACAACAATCTCCAACTCAGCATCATCATCGTAACGAAGATGTTTCCACTTCCTCGGTTCAGCAAATAGTTCACGTTCTTCCTTTTCAGATTGGTCCACATCGCACCACGTAGGACGATCTTCCAATAGTCAAAGGCACTCAACCTGTGTCGCATGTCGGTGAGACACTAACCGTGTCTCCCCAATGCCATATGACCGATTGCACATTCATCACCAAGAGTCCTCACTATCGGTAAGAGGTTACATCGAGTCCAAAGAGCTATCTCTAAGACTTTGCCATGTCACCAAGACCTCACACTGAAGATCATAAGGTATTCTGAAGAGTTCATCAGTCGGCAAGACTATCGCTCTTTGCCCAAACATTACACTGAAGTCTTCAAGTCACATCGACCTCAGCATTCTCATTGGTGAGACAATCGCCATTCGATGAGACATCATACCGAAGTTCAAAGATCATATCGATGTTAGCTTTTCCATTGGCAAGACAACTGTAGTTCGCCAAGACTTCACATCAAACTCTTCATGTTATACCGAAACATCCCAGTCGGCAAGACAAATCGCTTTCGCTGAGAGATCATACCGAGCTCTCAAGTCATACCGAGCACCGAACAGTTGCCAAGAGTCATACCGACAACAGACTGCCTTATCGGCGAGACAATCACATTGCCAAGACATCATATCGATGCCTTTAAGTCATACCTTTCATTGAGACTTCATATCGAAGTCCTTGTGTTTCTTCGATGACTCCATTCGCTAGGAGTCTCACCGAAAACACTCGATCACATGTTGCTTTGTCGGCCAGACATACTGCTGTCGCCAAGAGGTCATAGTAGACCCCTTTTGTTACCCCGATGACTTAGCTGTTGGTGAGACATTTCCCTGTCGCCAAGACTTCACGCCGAAGTCTTCAGGTTACCCCGAGCTCACCTTTCACTAGGAGTCATGTTGAACACAAGTCATGTTGAACACATCCCACACTGTCGGTGAGACAAATGCCCGTCGCCAAGACTTCATAATGAATCCTTCAAGTCATATCGATGACTCCATTCACCAAGACATCTCCCAATCACCAAGACTACATGCCGATAGGAGCAAATCATGCCAATTTCCACATCGGCCAGACAGACCAAAGGTCATGCCGATATCGACAAGACTTCCTATCATCACCGAGACATCATTCTGACACATATGAGTTACCTCGATGATCCAGTCGCCATGAGTCTCCCCGACATCCGCTAGACCAAACCATCGGCCAGAGGTCTCCACTAGGCAAAAGGTTACAGTGAAGGCCCCAAGTCACAACGACATCATCAGTCGGCAAGACAGAAGCAAAGTCTCAGTGACATGAGCAAAACGCAAGGTTACTGCCAGTTGGCCAGACAATAGGAATGTCACAGCGATTATGCTTTCTCAAAGGTTTCAGCCTGTGAGATTGAGGCATATTTTCCAACAGTTCTATTTCGATGGAGTATCTCAAGTTATATAATTATTGTTCTCAAATATTAACATGTTTCAATTTCAAGAAGTTATTATGATCCCTATTGTTACTACTTGAAATCTTTGACCAAAATAATATATTCATTGTTTTCTAATTGTGACATCACACTTTTCCTTTTAAAGTTTAGAGCATAGAATTATGACCAAGATAATGGTCACTGGTAAAAATTGGTTCATATATCCAACTTTAATAGATCACTTTCTTAGAGACAACCAACATTTTAATTCATGTATATATATACATATATACCTAGTTTTCACACATCATAATTTAGTGCATTTGTTTTCTTTACAATCTGTTCCATTGAGCAACTTATTACTACTTAATAAATATACCCAAGATATGAATAAAGTATTTTTATATAGAGAACATAAAGGGTGAGGCCTTATATAATAGTACAAGAGCCTTGCTTAAACATACAAGGCTAGAGATAGGATTAGACAAGATCATGACATGTATTTTAATCCTATAATACGGGGCAACTAACTCGACTAATATTATACAACCTAGGACACAAGAAGTAAATGACATAAGATAAGATAAGATCTTATCAAGACAACTAAGACTTCTAGAAAGATTCCTAGGATCTAAGTAAACTTAACATGTGAATATGACCTCCTAGTGAACTAGATAGGTAAAATATCATATTCACACCAACAAACACATCCTAAAAAATAAAAAACGAAACTGGGTGTTCTACCCCCTAATTTTGAGAAAAATAATAAAATATATTTTTAAGTGTTTAAAATGAAAAGTAGAAAGCGATTTTAAAAAAAAATTGAATGAGTGAATCAAAAATTACATAAGAAAAAATAATAAATGTTTTATTGGTGAAAAATGAAGACACTAGTATAAAATTAATTAAAGATATAAACCTTAATACATTTGGATTTTAGAAAAAAATAGATAATTAGAAAGCTAAGATGAAGCTTGATGTCATTGTAGTATTTTTTCATAATATTTTTCAAAAATATATTTTTTGATAGAGAACATGCTCAATATCTATAACTTTTGATATATTTTACAAAACACAGATTTGAGTAGACAATAAGTAAATCCAATCCTTAGGATTCGATATACAATCTAAATCCAAGCTCAAGGGTTGGTAATTCCCAAGAAAAAGGAAACGTTCTATAACATGGTCATGTTATGTGCATATAAAAAAATCATAATAGCAAATACTTAAAGGTAAAACGTTCATGAGTTTGGTCATATAAATTATCTTCTACACATTTTATGTGCCTTGAAATGATTAGTTTTATTCTTATAAAAAGGTTTATAATATTATTTGAAAATTAAGCACCTCTTTATGCTTTCAATATTCCTAGGGCATTGGATGAATTTTTTTACATATATATTTTTTAATCTTATATTTGATATAATGAATCATTATTTTATTCTTTTGAGAAATTTATTTTCATTGTTTGATAATTAAGTGTTTTTTATGTTCCTAACATTCGAATAACACCCTTATAATTTCAATTATTTTATATATTGATATAGAATTAAGAATAACATGGTAAAAACCATCAAAAGTAACACTTAAGGAGCTTGAAACTAAGAGAGAAAAATAACCAAACATACGAGACAACTTTGTGAAAGAAAAATATTAAACTCTAAAGGTGAAAATATTGAAATCATCCTATATCATTCATTGAAGCCAACAATGAGCAAGAAAAGGAGAAAAATGGGAATGAAAGAAAAAAATCTATGCAAGTAGGAATTTGATGTTTAGAGGTGAATGCATTTCATCTTTGATAAATGGATTGGATATTGAAAAAGTCATAAAACTCTAATTGAATCAAGAAATCATGAAATAATGAAGGATAATGAAATTTAAAATTTAAACTTAGATGTCATACCAAATAATCAACTAGTTCATCTTGTGAGGTGTATATCATTTCTAAAGGATCCCCTCTTTATCCATTTTCTCCTTAAAATATTAGTGTAGCAAGTACACTAGCATTTTAAGGGGGGGCATATTCTCCCATCCATTGTGGAATCTTCTAAGGATTCAATCTATGTTGTGCCCCTTTACTAGTGGTATTAAATATAATATCCTCTATTATGTGGCTTGGAAAATCATTCATGTGCCTCTCTAGTGGTGTTATTATGCATGATATCCCCTAAGGTGTGGCTTGGAAATTTTTTCATGTTCCCCTTTAGGTTGTGTTATACATGATATCCCCTAAGGTTTGGCTTGGAAAATCATTCATGTGCCCCTTGAAGGGCACACAATCTATTGAGAGGGGGGGTGAATTAGTAGATCAAATCTATTTAAAAATCTTAACTAAAATGCACGTATCAAAATTCACACTTAAATCAAAGCAAAAAGATAATGATCAAGGAACAACATAAGCACACACATCTGCACAAGTGAACACTAGATATTTGTGGAAAACCAAGATGGGAAAAACCACGGTGGGAAAAGATGCTTGGATCTATTTCCCAAATCCAACCTCACAATGCAGAAACATACAAGTGAATTTTACACATTGAAGTAGGAACCAACCTACTAAAGACAAAAATCCCCTATTATGTTTGTAAGCACTAACCTGTTGGAGACACCAATCCTAAAATGAAATAGTACAACAGATAGAACACCAGTCCTACCAAAACATAATGATAAAGCTTGTGGATCTTCAAAGTAACTCAACATGTGCTAGAGTTATAGCTAACACTCTTCCTCACTACATATGATCTTCTGATACAAGCACACACACTAGAATGTAATTCTCCTTTTATCTTCACCACCTTCTGTACAATTTTCATTAGTGACCAACTCTACTTCACATATATGTAATTATAATTCCTACCATCATCCACTGATACATGCATATGCTTCTGAACATTTGAAATATATACATGACATTACATTTCTTCCATGTTGGCCAAGGATCTGAAAATAGCCAGGATGACATAGGGGGCACCTAAATTAAAATTACATAAAATGTGTAACACCATGGTCCAAAAATAAATTTTCTTGTTGTTGAAATAACTTGATGTCATGCGCTACCATAGAGACCTTAACCAATTCTTGTCTTAACACCACACACAATATTTGAATTCCACACGCTACTAGTTGTTACCACAAATGCCTTGAATACAAACAGGTTGACAAATAGGAACAAAGATACTTTTGTAACTTCAAACTTCTTGCACGTTGAGCATAACCTCTAGAAACACAAGAAACTAATAATACTAGTGTAGACATACTCTCCTTCAAAACCACAAAGTAATAGTGCATTTTGAAAGAAATGTTGATCATAATTGTATTGCCAAATAAATCTCTCTACCCAAAAGATATCCTTGAATAAACATACTAATACAGACTTTTAGACCACCACAAACATAGAGAATAGATGCAAACAAGATATTGTAAGCATACATCAACAACTAATAATATATATTTCTTGATTTTGCATTCTAACAGTAAAATTACCAAAACTGAACATACTAAACTTCTAACATACAACACTTTAAGTCAAAAGGAATATAATGATAATTCAAAGTAGTCATACAATCTCTTTCATCCTTGACAAACTTTTGACTACTAACTCTATCATTACTAATAGCCTTTGACATGAATGACAACCTATGTTCAAAAATCTCCCCCTTTTTCATTGATGAAAAATAACAAAATGTTGGACCACCAAATGAACTTCTAAATAGAATTGTTGGACCACCAAATGAACTTTTAGAATGATTTATTCATTGTAGCATTTTCTTCACAAATCCCGACAGGAGATGATAGAAACATTCCAAAACCCCTTTGGTGGTGGTATTATGTGTAATACTCCCTAAGGTATGGTCATTATTTTATTCGTGTACACCCTTTGTGGTGGTGTTATTTATAATGCCCCTTGAGGCATGGTTGGTGATTCATCCCTTGTGATGTTAAAATTTTATACACCCCCTAAGGTAATTTTTCCCCCATGACATTGAAATTTTGTACACCCCTTGAGGTGATTTGTCCCTCATGATGTTAAACTTTTATACACCCCTTGAGGTGATTCATCCCCTATGATGTTAAAATTTTGTACACACATTGAGCTTATTCATCCCTTATGATGTTAACTGATCCCCCATGACATTAAAATTTTATACACTCCGTGAGACATGATTTAGAAAATAGTCCATAGATTTTGCATAATAAAACTTGTTGGTCTATGAATTTGAGAACCTTTTTATGTGGCCACCTAGCATAACACAACTTTATTTCTAGTGGAGCCATGTGTTTCATGAGTAACCTTGCATAATACAACTTGTGAGCCTTGTGAAACCCATCATATTGAATGGAAACCTAGCATAATTAACCTTTCTAGCTAGTAGATCTATGTAGCTCATGAGTAATCTACCATAATGAAAATCATTGATCTTTATGAGAGAATCATTGTGTCTAACATTATATTCAATGGATGACATTTGGTATTTGGAACAAACTTGAAATTGAGGTCTTTTTAACTTACCGAATCAAATACTTTTAGTGTACTAACCTTGTGGTTATGTTTTATTATGTTGTGTTTACTTTGTGTATTCATTATGTTTGCATCGTGTTTACATTGTGTTTGCCTTGTCCTTTCATTTTGTTTGTATTATGTTTGTTTGCATTATGTTTTCTTTGTCTTTGTTGTGTATGCTTCATGTTTGTGATGTTGCATTACACCTAATTTGTGTGTGTTCCTTTTTCTTTATTTTATTTTTTCTGGAGGATCCTGAGCCTAGGGTCTAGCACATCCCCTAGATTCAATGTCATCATGTTGCAAGTATGAAGATGTTATCAATGATTTCAACAAGCTTGTGTTGTCATTGATGATAGTGGTACAGTGGTTGAGAAGATATTGTTTCTTTGATTAGTTGTATTATATTGTCATTAGTTAATTTACTAATGTTAACCTCTGGTGTTGCTTTGATAGGCTTCTATTTATGGTTCAGATGTCGAGGATATTGAGAAAATTGATAAAATAAGGAAACAAGGTGTTATAGAGGTATTCTGGTTTGTAGAGGTGTTATGGTTTTGCTTTGAATTTATTTTGGGTTGAAGATCTACTTATGTCATTTGGATATGTTGGTTAGATGTGTACAAAGTTTCTATATCCAAAATTTTGGCTTCTGGATCGACGATCAAAGGGAGTTATGTTCACCAATGTGTGAACTAGGTTTGCAGTGTTGCTTATAGAGGCATCTGCGAGAAATTTATTTGCTCCATGTTTCTCCAAAGTTGTTCTTGAGGTATTGCAATTTTGAAGATGTGTTCATGATGTTGATCTCTTTCTTGTGTCAAGAGGATTAGTGGTTTGGTATTTCAAAAGATGGATTTTAGTGTTGTGGTGTTTGGTAGTTTAGTATGAGTGTACAAGTTGTGTACATTCTAAAGGTGTGAGTTGTTGTGAAGGATTTTGATGGATTTTAAGAGGATAGAGGAATATTCTAGATCATGATGATGCGTGGCATGTGGTTCACAAGTCAACTTTGGATTTGAGGAAGTGTGTAATTCAAAGTTTAATGTCATTTTCATGGGTAACGACTGACCTATTGTTTACACTACATTCAAAGATGTTTAAACATTATTCAAGGAATAGCATGGCATGTGAGATTTAATTTGGGTCCCAGTTAAGCTTTTCTTTGGTCCACTTTCATTCCTATCTACGGCAAGAATGTTTAGTGCCGACCTATTTTGATTTGTAAAGAGTAAAGTGAGTGTAGCCAAATTGGAGATGTTTTTCAAGTTGTGGATGGTATAAATACAAGGTGAATTGATGTGAGATGAGGCATGGAGTATATTTAAGTGTGTGATGTGAAAATAAGTGCAGAAGTGTGAATTGTAGTATGAGCTATAACACAAGATTATTGAATGCAGTGAGCTGAGGTATCTTGATCTCTTGAAGGCTCCTAGGTGTTGTTGGAGTGTTTGTGGTGGATTCTCTGTTGCATTGAGATAATGTTCTCTATGTAAAATCTTGTTTTATTTTCTTCTTTCTATTCCGACAATGAGCCTGGGCTATGAGCCTTTCTAGATAGTGTATCTTGTTCTAGCAGCGAGCCTTGTTGTACTAGTTTTGTAATTACTTATATTGTGAGCTAATCCTCATCATGGTTTTTCCTCATTGGGTTTTCCACATAAATCTGGTGTACTCTTGTGTATGGTGTTAGTTGTTTTAGTTTCTATTATCTACTTTCTATGTTTAAACATTATAACAGATTAAGGGTTTAATGAATGCATGTGGATCTGATTACTGTTGAGGGTTTTAATGTCCTAAATTAATACAATTGATTCACCCCCCTTTTAGTTGTCTTGTTCATTCAACACATCCTACCTCTCCAATGTTTGGATAAAAGAACCTTTCTTGGCTTATCCTTACTAAAGTGGGGGCTAAATTTGTAGAATCCTAAATTGTCACCCCTTACAATTTTACACTAGGTTTACCTCCCCCCTATGTACTTGGACCTAATTATGCTTTTAAATTTCCCTTTTTGTGGTCTGAGAAATCAAAATAAAATTGGGAAAATATTATTTAATAGTCATTTAACAACACAAAAATCCCCAAAATAGGTCTGGACTAGCATGCCATCACCTTTGTCCAACCTTTTTTGGCCCAATTTTATGTATGTCATTGTCATTATTTTTATATTTACAAATCTAATTTAATTTTTCCTCTTTTGATAATTAGTTTTACAAGAAAATAAATTAATATATATAAATATAAGTCTTTTTCACCATTAAAATCTAAAAATATCTTGAGAGAAATTGAGTATCCTAAGAAGCAGTCAAGAGAAAAATTAGCAAAGTTTACAACACTTATTATGAGTCAAATTCATGTTTTCAATGCATCAAGTTCATATGTGAGTTTATGCATGTTTTATGTTTATTTGTTTTTTGAGTACTAACACTTGCAGGACTTTTAATCAATCAAACAATTCTCCTCAGATGAGATGAGTACAGTGAATTCAGTCCATCAAGAAAAGTAGATCTAAGTGGTAAGTTGAAATACTTGTCAATTGATCATTCCTTTTATCCATTTATCCTCTACCTAATCGAGGGTAAGCACTCTTTACATCATTGTAGATGTTGTGGAGGTGGAAACACAAAAATGAGGTTTGAATTGGGAAAGCCACTATATGGCACAACCCTTTCTCCCCTCTCTTGTGTGTAGGTTGAAAATTTGAAGTGGTTTTGGGGAGAATATTGAAGACCTAATTGCAAGATCAAGAATTTAAGCTCCATATTTCAACGAATTAGGGAAATTGGAATTAATCATCAACAGACAAAGTTCAGAAGTTGACTTCAGAAAGGAAGAACTTACAAACTAGGACCACCTGATATTTGTTTACTAATTCCTAAGATCTCAATTCTCAAGACTATGGTGGTAGCACCCTTGTCGAAGCAACTTAAACCATAATTTCTATACTAAGTTCCTATGTCTCTACACTTTGTTTTTCTATTATCAATTTTTATTTTTCAATTTTGCATTTTTTGTATTAGCATAAGTTTTTTGTAGCTTCATAGTTAACTTAGACATACATTTACATAATAAAATCAAATTAGACTTTAATCAACAACAAATCCCCATTTCCCCCAAAGAAAGAACCAAAACCATGATACATAATTTTGGATTTTCCATTGAGGTTAGTAGACAAGTGGGTGTTGTAGGTGTTTATGGTGAACTCCTCAAACACCCTAGGATCACTTGCAAGACAAAATAACTTCCACAATAGAGAAATGAAAAAAATATCATGATATCATTAAGGATGCAAGAATGCCAAATTGAATATGGCAAAGTACAAATGATGTATTGCTTATATAGGCAAGGAGTGAGATAATATTAGACAAGATCATGAAAAGTGTCTTAATCCTATCACATGTGACAACTAACTACCTAGTAAACGATGCAAAAGCTAGATAAGATAAGTTCTAGAAAAGCCAGCTAAAACTTCTAGAATAATCTTATATCCTAAGTAAACTAAACATGTGAATGTGTCCCCTAATTACCTAGTGAGTGAATTAACTAGGTACAAGACATTTATTCACACCAATAGGTGTATGTGATCAATTTTGGTTCCTTCCAATATAATTTAGGAGAAAGTGTGATTTAGACCCTAGATCCCTTTTTTCCGCATCACACTAAAAATTTCAATAAATATTTTTCTTTGTCCTACGATGACCAAAAATCATATAAAGAATATTTCTTTAAACACACAATCCCCTTATATCTAGATGTAATTATATTTAGGTATAAAAAGGCTAATTAATCCCACATTGGTCCCTCATAAATTAAAGGAATTGATGGAAACGAAAGAAGGGGCATAACTAAGTGAACTAGGCACTCCTCATGGTTGTCTAACCTTGTCCTAATTATGAAAAAGAATGGAGATATGTGTTTTATTTAAATAATGTAAATATCAAGTCCCTCAAGTATAATTACCTATTTCCAAATATAAACCATATGCTACAAACTAGAGTAATACATTTATAGGTAGATTCATTTTCGGGATATAACTAGGTGGTGGTCAAGTTTGAGTAATATGAGATAACATTCTTGACTCCTTGGGGAACATATACTAATATAAGGATATTGTTTGGCATAAATAATATAGGAGCCACATTTCAAAAGGATTTTTTTTTTACCTTTATAGGTTTGATAAATGGGATCATGGTGGTTTACCAAGATGATCTTACTACCTATTCCAAATATATAAGGGATCATTACAAACACTTGGAGTTGATATTTAAGAGGTGTTTAGAGTATGGGTTATTTGAATTTTTAAAAAATATGTATTTGGCATTGAAGAAGGTAGTATTGTTGGGGATGTGGTATTTAAGAAAGGGATGAGGATTTACCTTGATATAGTTAGAGTAGTATACCTCATCCCTTAGTCCAAGATAGTTGAAGAGTGTAACCCTTATTTGGTCAAATTAAATTTGTTAGGAGGTTTATCCTCAATTTTGTAGAAAACACACAAATCGTCTCCAAAAATTTTAAGGGAAAAATCTTATTTGGGGTAAGTAACCAAGTGAATCCTTCTTGGAAATAAAGAAGGAACTCAAATAAGCATCAATATTGGCTAGCCATAATTAATCAAATACTTTCCAACTATTTTATTGTGTATATTTCTAATTCATCACCATTTTTTACTTTGAAATAATGTTGATGGGTATATGAAACCAATTCCATTCTTCTGTAGACACCTAAAAATGTCCTGAATATATCACACACTAATATTTCCCTTATTAACACCATTTCTCTCTTAATTAACCTATTGGTACCGCCCATGGGGTCTACAACCCCACCATCCCATATGCCTTAGGGTGGGAAATGGCTAGTTCCGGTTTGAATAGAAGATCCCCTGCATGCATGCATGCATGCAGGGGGGCATAGTTTCCCTCCACAATGATGTTTAGAGGGCCTTACAACTATATAGCTATAGGTGGATCACTTGAATGAAAAAAAATCATTTTTTGCTCAACCCAATCACAGGCCACTCCCCCGTAGCCGCCCTCCCCCCTGATTCCTAGTTGTCCCCATATTCAATTCCATGTATTTACTCATAGTATCATCGCCCTTGCTCGATAGTCCTGTAATGGGTGATTTAAAATATTTTCTAGGTTCAGAAGGAACCACCATAGTAACCACCATCTATTTAATTAAATAATATCCAATTATTTAGTTAAACTCACTATTTTCTCCTATTAATGTAATAATTAATTTTATTTGATTATTTCATCACCTTCACACTGATTTTCTTCTCTTTTGATTAAATAATGCCAAATTATTTAATTAAATTTCATAAAACCTCTTTGATTATATAATTCACAATTATTTAATTAAAGTTCCTAATTCCTCAATTTGCACAGTTAAATGATTTTCTAAATTGTTTAATTGACTAATATTCCTCCAATCATTCAAAGAATATTGCCTTTCAAATTCAAACTTCTTCCCTCCACATGAAATATCTCCAACATATTTCCTAAAATCAAGGGATTTATTGATCTCTCATGAATTATGGACGCTTGATTAAATCCTTGATCCATGCCATCATGAATTATGGACCATTGATCCATTTCTTCATCTTTAATTAAATTTCCTCCGTTGATTAGTATTTTGAATCCTTTCCATTGATTCAATCCAAAAATCTATAAATACTTTCTATTTTACATGATTATTCATTCACAACCATTGAGAATGTCCTTACTATACAAAAATTCTCAGCCACGTTCATAACATTTTGTGAATCATTCATCCACCATTATCATCAAATTCCCAAGCTTTTGCATCAACCTCAACTATGGATTAGGAAAGATTGATCAATCCAACATCCAATTATCACTCAAGTTTCACTCAATCCACAATGGGATTGTAGGTTTGCACCATTAGTTAGATTCATTGCTTTGAATTTGTAGTTTAATTGCTTTGAAAATGAATATTTCTTAAGGTTGTAGGCTAATTTCATTGGAGTAGTTTTTTTAATTGATCATTTGCTTAGTTTAATGGATTTATTTCATGTTATCTAATCAATTAGATTCATACACTCACTTCTTCAATAAAACATTAAAAATTGTTGAGTTGTATTAGTTCATCATGGAAAAGTATGTTTATGCTCTTGTCAAGGCTATTAAATTTTTTAGACCTTATTATATAGGGAAAAAAATTGTTACTTGTGCAACACACACAATTGTAGGTGACATCTTTTCTCAACAAAAATATTTTGGTAATACATGTAGATGGATCAATAAGATCCAATAATATGACTTGGAGATGTAATAAAATATATATTTTTAATTCTAAGGTTTGTTCAAGATCATGGTTGATGCAAACTTCAAGGAAACTAGGGTAAATGATGAAATCTCTAACCTTGGACCTTTTCCTTTCTTTTGGGATATGGCTCGTGGTATAAGGATATAGTGTATTATTTGGAGAACATGAATTTCTCCTACTAAATAATGATAACTAGCAAATGACCTTAAATATTTTAGTGCAAATATATGTGGTGATACAAGGGGAAATCATGTGGATAAACCATGATGGGTTTTAATTAAATACCTAGAACATGATCAATATGTAAGGGTTACAAGTGAATCCTACAAAGGAGTGTGTGGTGGGAAATTTATGGCAAACTATTACTCATAAAATTATAAGATTAGGGTGATGTTGGCATACATTATTGAAGGATGTGACTAAAATGATAATAAAATGTAATGGTTACTAAAGTTTCTCAAGAAAGATGAAGTTTATAGGTGTTATCCCCCTTACATATAATATTTGGGTCTCACTTTTGGAAAGAAGACATAGATTTTAAAGGGCATATCATTGAGAAGTCTAGCTATGGGTATAAATAGATTCATGTGGCCATCAAGTTTTGTTAGGTTTATCCTCCAGAACTCCTTAGGAATGCAACATAAAAAGTAGAAATGGACTCCTTATTGAAAAATATAATCACTAAATTAGTGTACCTATGATGCTTATATTTGATAATTCTACATGTTTTAAACCTCGTGAGCTATCAAACCTGAGATCTAAGCATGGGTTTTCTCTAGTTCATACTCATTCCATTATCATCTCTAAAGAAATGGTCAATAAAAATTAAATAATAAGAGTATTATGAATACCATCATGAGAAAATTAGAAGAAGAAAGAGTATGTGGCATGATGATATTAATTTTACTATTTGGATTGATAAAACAACTTACAAAAAGTCCATTAAAAGGAGCTCATGTGAGATATATATAGATTAGAGGCCAAGATGCCTATCAACTTATAATTACCTATTCATAAGTTGTTGTAAGAGATATAAGATGAACCTTATGTATTCTCTGATATGATTCATGACCTACCAAAGGTATATAAAACAAAGAGAGCTACACATGATTAAAAAAGTATTATAGTAACAAAGAATGAAGAACCTATTTGACAAGAAAGTAACTTAGAGGAACTTTCAAGTTGAAAATATTGTTATTATATTGAATGCTAAGTTTAAAGATAGAGATAACTAAAAGAAATAATTCTTGTGTGTTGGACCCTATGGATTTCTAGGAAACCCTGGTCAAGGCACATTCTATCTGAAGAGTATAAATGGAAAACTCATGGAGTTACCAATTCATGATTAGCATTGTATCATTACTTATCATTTAAGGTATTTTCATTCCTAATGTATATATTATCTTCATTTTTCCCTTTGTGTAATCATATTTTATGTTTTTCCTTCAAGGTGAAGTGTAAGTTTTTTTATTATCTTGTGGTTGGTTTTTATGTTGGTCTTGTTATTGCAAGGATTTTTGGTTTGTATATAAAGATATGGATAGGGTTATTACTATATCCACTTGGGATACATGTACCCAACTATAGCTTATGTTGGCCAACATTCACTTTATATGCATTAGATTATTTTTTTCCTTTCATCTTCATCATGTGCCCTAATTTGTGCTTTATCTTATGCCATGCGATGCTAAGATTCATTTCATTTTCATTAGTTATTTTATTCATTTGTCTTATTATTATATTAGTTTCATCCATTTTTCATTGGTTTTCCTTACTCTCAATTCATGTCCCTAAGCTCCTTGGTCTTGATCTTAGTTTTAAAATAATAAACATGCAGGCTTGTGGTATGGTGGAGTCATTTAGGGAATATTTATTATTTCGTATGTCTACCTCTTATGTAATTTTTTAAAATTTATGGCATGTGTTTATGGTCCTAGATGTTCTTTTATTATTGTCCATATATGTATGGAATTCCTAGTCTATGTATCAATCTTCTTCTCTAGTGACATGTATAATTATTTTGTATGTAGTTTAACCTTGATACCTTTGTCTCTTCATTTGTCTTGCAACATATGAGAATACCCTAGTTCCAAAGTAATCTGTAGCCAACATAAAAAACTCTTTACACTTTTCTTTATAAACCTTTTTGACTTACTAATTCAATCATCCAATAGTGTATGGGTTGTGTGTAATCATTTTCCTTTAGTGGCCATGTCTTGACATTGGTTGGTTCATAAACTCATTGTTGGTGGATAAATTTCACAAATTTTCTTCAAGGTTCACCCACTAACCTTATTCACTCATTATGACCTATGGCTCTCCCTTTTGGTCCCATCCTTCACCATTTCCAACACCCTTCACCCTCACTACATTTCATTGCCTTATATATATATACAAAAACCCATCTTCTCATGCACACTTTCCTTTTGAGTGTGATATACTATTCCATTAGATATTTTATCTAATTATACCATTGTATGACTCTCCATGTTCTAAAAACCTTTATTCTTTTCTCTATGGTCATGTTACATGGTTCACATATGTTGTCTTGGTACTTTGTGGTGTGCTCTCTTTGGCCCATTTATTTTCAATGATATGTGGCTTCATGAAGATGTGATATTATAATAATTGCATTGTGTCATGCAAAACATGTATGATATTAGCGTTGAACAGTTTTGGAGACTAAGAGGTGGGTGAATTAGTCGACACAAAACTTAACCCCTTCCAGAATTTGAAACTTTAGCACAACTCAAACTCCTTTAGTAGATAAAGATAGAACTTCAAGTAGAGCAGTAATAGAGAAGAATATATCAATTTGAATATTTAACACCTTCAACAAACTTTACCAATGAAATATATAGAAATAATTAAATCAATAAAAAAGAGAAAGAGATAAAGAACACACACATGCACAAGGAGACAATAGATTTACGTGGAAAATACAATGAGGGAAAAACCATAGTGAGAGTTAACTCGGAATATAATGCTCACTACCAAAAGACTTGCACGAAGGCTCATTGCCTAAGAGAAAGATACAAAAAGGACTTACAACACTGAAGCACCAACCAACTCCAAGGAAAGATATAGGGACCTAACGAGATTCACTATCTCAGAGCAGGATACAATATGATTTAAAGAGAATTACAAAGAATTCCAACACAACACTCTATTGATTGAGGCATTCAAGCATAATTGATATTTCCTTTCACAATATATAGCACTATCTATGTTGGATATCCAATACAACTTGCACACACACCTTTCTACACTTGTACACTTCTCATTGTTGCATCTAAAATAACCTTGCATTTATATTCACCACAATAGTTTAATTCTTCAATTAGGTCTACTAAGAAGAGAATAAACAATGAATTCAATTGGTCGGCCACAAAAACATAATGTTGTCCTATCCTAAGGATAGAGAGGACCAAAACAATCTTAACACTTCTTTCAATGTGATCCAAAATGATTTACACACAAGCACACATCAACCTAAGTCGACATCAAGGAAACATGTGGATGGGATATTGAATCACATAACTAGTCGACCCATAAACACTCTTTCATTTGAATTTACTTGATGTGGTCCTAAAAAGGATAGGTTAGGACCCAAATCTTTCATGACACATTCCATTTCTAGCACAATCCCCCAAGAACATGGCCCAAGAAAAAGAACAAGCCCTATTGGCTAGATATCCATAAATAATCCAAAAATCCATCTCAAGACACAATGCAACACCAAAGTTCCAAATTAGTAACATGAAGATCACATACAAATATTCCTTGAACATCTAGCATCACTTACATACTCTTCTTTCATATTTTCATGTCAAACAAGCACATAAAATTTATTTAGGAAACACAAAATACATAACTGAATGATGTGACATTTGTAGAATAGCTTGCAGACCACTTCAGCATATGAGATTGGAGTCGAGACATTGCACAATGGTGTGAGCACATTCAACAAGCCATAGGAGCATAAAAATAAATGCAGAGAAATACAAAGCATTTCCTAGACTAGTTCAGACAACTATAAACACTGCCAACCTTCTGCAATTCATAGGAACCTCCTTGGCAACACAGGTGACCTGAAAAGATAAGAGTGCAACATACACAAAGAACTGATAGTGAATACCAAACTAGAAGACCAAAACTACAATAACACAGAGGAACATAAATCATTCTCCCGTATAGACTTCAATACAACTTCTTGAACCATAAATATTTGAGCAACTTGTGAAGACCAAAACTTCCTTTTAGAAGCACATACACCATCAAGAACATTAGGAGAGAGCATACGACATACTGTAGACCTTCAACAACATCTCTCCAACATTATTCATGCTTATAATCCTCATATAAATATATAATTATGAAATCAACTATGTTGATAGTAATAATACATTATATGAACATCAACAACTCTCCTTACTTAGATAGGGCATGACATCCAACAATGAACTTTGTCACTTTTTTATTTGATAAGGCATTACATGCAACAAATGTTTTTGATAAAATAAGAAACATTTACAAGGTGTTGTACCATTTACATGACGAGCCTCAAGGGCCAAAAAATATCAAGTCCACAACATTAAAACACTTGACACCAAAAAAACAAAACATAGACATAGTAGTCCAACAACCAACAAACAACGACCCAACCAAGACAAAACAAAGGAGCAACAAACTAACTAGCACCCTCCCATTTCTAAGAAAGGAGGTTAATAACATCCTCCCCATCCTAGTTGGGGCCCTCCTCCATATTATTTTTATCCATTTCCTCTTTTACAAAAATAGAAAGGGTACCAACAACACAGTGGATCATTTGACAGTGAGTTGGGTCAAACCAACAAATTTATTTTCAAGCTTATCCATCTACTCCAACAACCTGCTATGATCATCCACCTTGTACATGAAACCAATGTTAGACCAATTGAATATAAAAAATACAACCAATGCAAAGGACTAACAAAATATTAATCAAGTGTTGACATCGATTACAACTAACAATCAATGTTGATAGTAGTTGCCAACAATCTCCTTAGTGCTAACATGAATGACAACCATCAGTGTTGACATCAATGAAAACAACACAACCATTAGTTTTGACATCAATGACAACAACTACCAACAATCTCCCCTTTTGGAATTGATGGAAACATACACTACTCACTCCACCAAAGCACCGCCATCATCAAACAACCAAAACCAAAAACCAAACACCAGATGCAATTCCATTCAACCAGAACCAGAACTGGAATACAAATGCCCACTTCGTGTCTTCACAGAGGCATGGGAAGCCACTACTTCTTCATTAATTCCCTTGCCAACAACATAGTAAGCATGCCCACTTGGCATCTTTACTGAAATCGGGGCAAATGATATCACCTCATCATCAGAACTTGCCAATTCAGTCAAGGCCATAAGATACCAGAGGTAATCGAAATCAGTCTGTCATGCTATTTGAGGGTCCATCTAAAATCTCAATAGGAGAATTGTGTCATCCCATACAAGCTTGACCATACTTTATATTTCTTCGTGTTTCCCTCATGAACCTTGCAGGCTCCTTTTCCTTAACTTCTATTGTTTCTCCTCTCATTACTCAGTTCCTTAACTGGCAATTGCTTCTCACAGTAGTTGTCACAAGCTTCTTGCCACATGCCTCTTTCTTACACTCTTATTTCAAAGTTGAAGTGACTTCTGGTGTGCTCTGTCCATTCCTTGGAACATTGTAATGTAGTTTATGCAAGTTAAGAAGGGGATACCTTCGTATTGGTGATGCAAATTCCATAGAATTACTCATTTTCTCTGGATATAAAACCTCACAAATGCATATTGGAAAAATCCCCACTTTCCTCAAAGACTCGGAAATTTTATCTCCTGATTGCAATGGTGAAAACAAATGAAATCAACCTCTCATTTATCAGGAAAATTGAGTGTGCTAGTCATCAATGCTCATTGAAAACCAACATGAGTGAGCAGCTGATCAACCACTGGTGTCCACATCACAACCGTTAATTGCCTAGGTGCATAAAAATCTATGTATCATCCTCAATTATTACAAGAGATTAATCATTCACACGAATCAGGATCAAATTGATTACTCCTGCAAACCTTATGCCATTAATGCTTTACTTGCATGAAGCAAAATGACTATTACCTTCATATTTCTAGTTTTGAATGTTGGCCATTGATTTGCTGATGAGATGGAGCATTAAACAGTTTAGATTGAGTCAATCGGGTTTGAATTCTCATCTCTATCACTTGCCAATTCCTATCCAATGACATTCATCCAGCTAGGCACCAACACACCCATCCATGGGCTCCACCATTCACCTCCAAGTGGCCAATGAATCCACATGTTGTTCAATCGTAAACCTCACAAGTCTTTGGCAAACACTATTCTTAATCTTGCAAGGTGAGTGATGAATGGTTGATTTGATCTCCAAATTACATATCATCCATCGATCTCAAAACCATTGAGCGTTGGGTACTTTGAATGTAGATCGGGCCCCACCTTAGTGAATACACACATCAAGTGATCGCAGACCTTGCATCATCTTGAAAACCATTATTTTAATCCTACGAGGTATGCGAGCAACGATTGGGATTTGATCTCGACATCTAGCGGGTAGGATTTCTACACATGCAAATATTGTTAGTCATAAAGTGGGGATCCAACTAGGTCAACGGGAGTATGACCCTTAGGAAAATGACCTAAGGCATAAGTCTTTTCCATAAAATACTTCACATGACTTTGGAAAAATTTAAATCGATAAAAGGCATGGGGTGACTGATGGTCCTAGGAAAAGGGGTTGATGATAATATGCATTCAATGGCTAAAGTGGTGACTTAAGTGATTGATGACTGACTATAGCAAGTCAACCTAGAATTAAAATGCCTAAGGGTTTCTAGACCACACCCCTAACCTATCCTTGGGAACAAAGGCTCACAATCATGATCAAAATCAATATTTTCTCAAAATTTTACAAAAAAAATTTAAACTCTATCAGATCCTTTTTTTAAATATCTACAATATGATCCTTTGTAGGCAGATACTCCATTCTAACTAGACATATTTTGCAACTTTCTCTCTTAGAAAATGGTATCGAATTGAGATATGTTTAGTCCTTGAATAAATTATTATATTCTTAGAAATGCTAATTGCACTTGTATTGTCACACAGTATAGGAATAGGTTCCTTATAATTCACATTCACATCTTTTAAATTCTACTTCATACAAAGCACCTAAGTACAACAAGATGTTGCAACAATATATTCTACTTCTATTGTGGACAAGGACATTGAATCCTGCTTTTTATTGAGCCAAGAGACCAATATGTCTCCCAAAAAGAATGTACTCCCACTTTTCCTTCTCCAGTCATCAACACAACCTTCCCAATAATCATCAGTATAGGTACTCAAAGAGAAATTTTGATCCTTTTTATACCATAGCCCATAATCTGAAGTACCCTTTAGGTATTTACACAATTTTTTCATGAGCTTGCCTAGGATTGGCTTGAAATATGACAACCAAGCATACTATATGCATTATATCAGGTATGGAAGTAGTCAAGTATAATAATCCTTCAATAATAGACATGTATAGAGTCTGATCAACCTTTGGAGATTCATCTAATTTTCTTAGGTGTCATCCAGTCACCATAGGGGTGCCTACAAGTTTGGAATATTCTATTCCAAACTTATTCAACATTTCCTTTACATATTTGGCTTGATAAGTAAAAATTCCACAATCTTGTTAAATAATTTGAAGACAAATAAAGAAGAATTACTCACCAATCATTGAAATTTCAAATTATTTTTACATCTCCTCTACAAAAATTTTGCACATATTATCATTGCCACCAAAGATGATGTCATCAACATACACAACTACCATCAATAACTTGTCTTCGCAAACTTCAATAGATAGATTAATGGTTGGATTATCCTTCCTAAATGCTTGTTGAAGTAGATACGTATCTAGAGTTGTGCATACCAAGCTCTGGGATCTTGCTTGAGACCATATAGAGCCTTTTTGAGTTTGTAAACCATGTTTGCATCTTTAGATAACTAGAATCCATTTGGTTGCTCAATAAATACTTCCTGCTCTAGATCACCATTTAGAAAATTTGGCTTGACATCCATATGATATACTTTAAAGTTCTTATGAGCAACAAGAGTAAGAAACATTCTTATAGCCTCCATTCTAGCTACCAGAGAAATTTTTTCCTCAAAGTCAATGCCTTCTACTTGTGAATATCCTTTGCAAACCAATCTGGCCTTCTTTCTCACAACTTCACCTTCCTCATTCAACATATTCTAGAACATCCACTTTTCTCCTATCACATTGTTATCAACAGGTCTAGGAGCTATTTTTGTAGTCTAATTCTTTTCAATCTAATCCAGTTCTTCCTCCGTTGCTTTTATCCAGTTTTCATTTGTTGGCATCCACAGGTTATTGGGCTTAACTTTTTATAACAATCATATATTTACTTGTTCATTGGTTCTTGTGAACATCCTCGTGGTCATCTCAACTTCATCCTTGTCTCCAATGATTTGATTCAGAGAGTGATTCTTCTACACATATTTTTCTAGAGTCTTGAGAGACTTCATTGGTTTTGGTTCCTTCTATTCTTTCTCTTCAATTTATTCTTCCTCTTCTTCTTCAATCTAGGGAAGCATATTAGATCTAAAAACTTTAGATTCCTATGATATATGACACAAATCTTCATCTAATTTGATATTTGTTCTTTCAATCATCTTTCCTAGCCTCTTGTTGTAGCAGTGATATGCCTTACTCCTGGTAGAATAAACAAAGAAGATTTTGTCATCACATCTAAAATAAAACTTTCCAAGTTCACCTTCATCTATTCTGATGCAACATCTACTACCAAAGAGTCTAAAATATTTAACAGTAGGAGGTCTTCCATACCACAGCTCATAGGGGTCGTATTGTTGTTGACCCTCAATTGTACTCAGTTGAGAAAATAGACATCAATATGAACTACTTCCTTCCAATACACATTTGGTAGGTTAGCATCTTTCATCATTATTCTAGCCATTTCTTGCACAACTCTATTTTTTCTTTCAACTACCCCATTTTGTTGAGGGGTTCTAGGACCATATAGATGTCTCCTAATGTAATGATCTTCACAAAAAAAATAAAAATTATATGATGTAAATTCACCTCCTCTATCTGACCTTAAACATTTGATTCTAGCATCCATTTCATTTTCTAATTTTTCTTTAAAGATCCTGAACTTATCAAAGGCTTCTAATTTCTCCTTTAAGAAAGTAACCCAAGTCATTCTAGTGTAATCATCTATAAGAAACATAAAGTACCTTTCACCTTGTTGGCTTCTTATCCTTGTAGGTTTGCATAGATTAGTGTGAATCAGCTCCAATGGAATGGAAATAGATCACTCCTTGCTTTTGAAACTATTCTTTGCTTTCCCATCTGCCATTCTTTACACAATGTTTCTGTAGGCTTGGTTATCCTATGCAAATCTCTCACTGCATGAGGGAACTAATTCTTACCATGTTTTCAAAGTTGATTTGCCACAACCTTTTATGCCACAACCAACTTTCTCTGGACTAAGCTAATAGGTAGATTCTTCCATTAGCCTCCTTCAGATGATAGACATTACCTTTTGTCCTTGCTACTTCAACAACATGTTTCCCAGACCTTTCCTTTCTGAGTTAATATCCATTAGCATGAAATATAAGGTTGTAACCTTTGCTACACATTTGGTTGACACTTAAGAGATTGTGTTTTAGGCCTTTAATATATAGGACATCTTTAGTTTTATTCTTTCCATCAATTGTTATATCTCTTTTCCATAGATGTGTTGACTTGTTAGCACCAAACTTAACAGCTCCACCATTGGCCTTTTTGAGAGTGATGAACTTACTTCTATCAATAGTCATGTGGTGAGAACAACTGTTGATCTTTCGCTATTCTTTTTGTTCAGCAAGGTATCAAACCTTTTGCATTCATCAATATTGTTCTTTTTTTCATTCAAATCCATGAATAGGGATTCATCATTATCATAATATTTAGAGGAGCTATTTCCATCCTTAGAATATAAACTTATTTTGATCTTCTCTCTTTTGTTATCATCAACTAATTCTTTATATGGAAACTTAAATGAAAAATAACATATTCTTCCATAATTAAAATATTTAAAAGGTAGCTCTTCTTTGTATTTTCCAGTGGGCTTCTTCAATTTTCTCAAGAAGTTAGCTTCAACATCATCAAGGTCTTCATTCTGATCAAGAGACTCATCTTCAATCTTCTTGTTAGCTTTGAATGCAACTTCTTTCTCCGGACCATCTTGACCAAATTCTCTCATCTCAAAGGTAGTAAGAGTACCAAACATTTCCTCAACTGAATACTTATCCAAGTCTTTGGATTCTTCAAAGGTAGACACTTTATGACTATAAGATTTTGGGAGTGACCTCAAAAATTTCTTCACAATTTCACTTTCCTTCACTTCTCCACCAAGACCAGTAATGCCAATAACAACTTCTTGGACTTGGAGCATATAGATTGCAATGTATTCATTATCTGTCATCCACAAGGTTTCAAATCTACTCTTGAATATTTGCATCATGGCTTGCTTCACCTTAGAATCTCCTTCATAAATACTGCTAAGCTTCTCCTATGCATCTTTTGTGGAATTATAATTCATCACCTTCAATAACTCTAAATCAACTAGTCTACATAGAATAGCATTCATGACTTTAGTATTACACTCATACAATATAATTTCAATAGGATCAATGATAGGAGTGTTAGGAGAAACATAACCACTTATAACAAATTTCCAAACACCAAAACCAAGAGAGTTTAGGTGTCCTTCCATTCTCATTTTCTAATAGGATTAATTAGTCCCATCAAACCTAGGACCCTTGTATGAACCACCATTTTCCATCTCAAATCTTTTCCTAAAGTCATTAGGCTTCTAAAGAGGAACTTGGCTCTGATACCAATTGTTGAACACTTTTGGAGACTAAGAGAGGGAGGTGAATCAGTCTACATAAAACTTAACCCCTTCTAGAATTTGAAACTTTAGCACAACTCAAAATCCTTTAGCAAATAAAGATTGATCTTCAAGTAGAGAAATAATAGATAAGAATATAGCAATTTGAATCTTTAACTTTTCAACAAAATTTACCAATGAAAGATATACCAGTGATCATATCAGCAACAAAGAGAAAGAGATAGAGAATAGACGGATGCACAAGGAGACACTAGATTTACATGGAAAACCCAATGAGGGAAAAAACATAGTAAAATTTAACTCATAATATAAGGCTCACTACCAAAAGACTTGTAGGAAGGCTCACTTCTGGAGAGCAAGATACAAAAAGGACTTACAACACTGAAGTACCAACCAACTCCATAAAAAGATACATGGACATGATGAGATTCACTATCTTAGAGTAGGATACAATATGATTTAAAGAGAATTATAAAGAATTACAACACAACACTTGATAAGTCTAGTTTATGGTCTCATTTTTGGGTAGAATTTGTGATTTAACTGTTGAAGTTATCATGGACTTTGACGTTAAGTGTTGATATTTTTATGATATTTTCTCAAACTATAGACATTGGGCTTACTTTTATTCTTGCAAACCTTTAATGATAATGGCATGTTATATGGACTGTCTATATTAATTTTGCATGTGGTTAATGAATGTTCTTTTTAAAAGGTGGTTACATATATGCAATTATTGTGCATACTAACATTTCCATGCAGATTTAATTTGAGGATGCTAAATTGAGGAAGACACCACCAGCTGGGCTTGTTCCATAATGTCTCACAAGGGAATCGTTCAAAGGTCAAAGGAGGTCGATGACAAGAGATTCCTTATGCAAACCATATGTAACCACCTTGTAGTGGTCATTATTTATGTTGAGCAAATTTGCACGTTACTGCGACACTAAATCTGAGGTTGGACATGAATGTTTGACCGGATTCCATGCATACATAATTGCTGCCCCACTTTCTCTGTTTTCCCTAAATGGCATCCTCCCAGTTCGTGGATTTGACTACCTTGTTTAGTTGGTAGAATAAATAAATATTGGATGTTCCTTTTCTAAAGGTTATGCGATTTGATATTGTACTTGCATTCTCGAGTTTTTAACAATATAGATATACTACTCTTTTGTACTCATGATTTACAATGAATAAGATGAAGTTCTAAGTTTGAGCATCTGAGTTCTCATTAGTTTTAGAGGATACTTATCCAAGGGGGCCCACTTGATGATTAATCCATCCTTTAGTTTACTATTAGTTTAGTATTACTTGTTGTTTAGTAATTAGTTAAAAATCTGCCACCGACTGTTCCTATAGCCAAAGAAAATAGAGTAGTGCCCTGTTTGTTTGCTCATATTTTCATTTTTGTCATGCATTTCAGCTTGGTGTAATTGTTGATTGATGGTTAGCATTCATGTTATTCCTTTCTAAGCAATTTACTTTTAGCATTGTGTCTTTCTTCGCTATAGAATGAAAATGACTACTTTGGGTTCCTAGTGCACATACTGTGTTGACCCATTTCAAGTTCACGTCCTTGGGTTGACAAGTTAAATGCACCTTCATGATGATTGAAATAGCTATTTAGGTTAGATATCCAATCTTTGAATTGTGGTTGTAAAGGCCCAATTGTTGAATCATTGTAGGAGGCAGACATTTTTGGTGTCGTTGTTGGGGATGGTGTCAAACTAGGGAGTTCTTTGGAGTCATTGGTAGTTTTTCTTACTATAGTGATTCTAGAAGTTGTTCTTAGTATGCCCTCATTTAGGAAGTAATGAACCCCCCTTATTCTTTACAAATTCTTTGTGTGAGTTGGCTGATAGTGAGTTGATACTGCATGCATAGAGGAAGGAGAAGGGATTTTTATGGGCGATTCCTTCCTAACAATCCTAATCCATTCTAGCTAGTTGAATATCATAACCTTCCAAGAGAAGAAGAAGAAGAATATCCACACCCATTTGTTGATGCATTTCTTGATCTAACTAGATCTAAAGTCTCCTCTGAAGACCAAAATCAACTTGAGAACCCCTTTGCTTTGGAACTACATCAAGAAGGCATGGGTGATGCAAATAGGAACAAACCTAACCAACCAGCTTTTCATTTCTCCATTGCCCATTAGAATGAAGTTGACAACATCAAAAACATCCCTGCTTCGACACTCCCCAAGTTTTATGGACTTGTCACAGAAGATCCTGATACCTTTTTGTTTGAGTTTGACATACTCCACAGGAGTTATGATTATACCAGTGATGTCCATAGGCTTAAGCTATTTCCTACCACTCTGAAAGGAGTTGCATTAAGATGGTTCATGATCCTAGGCATAGATACTGTGGAAACTTGGGAAGACATGAAGAAAAAATTCCTTGAGAAATACAAGGAGTATTGCAAGGGTAGTGACATGAGAGGAGGTGACATTTTTAGGATGTAGCAAAAGGAAGATGAGAGCCTGGAGGATTATATTGAAAGGTTTCTATTTTTCCTACAAAAATATCCACACCATACACTCAATGAAGACTCACAAAATTTTCTTTTCCTAAGAGAAATCAATGACAATTACACTGATGCCTGGGACCTGATGGGAGGAGGAGATATCTCCCAAGTTCCTTGGGAAGATATCAAGAAAATATGTCAGAACTACTCTACGGAAACTTTAAAGAAAGGGAGAGCTTACCAATCTTCCATGGGCAAGTCAACTACTGGTGGAGTGTCGAGAATGGAGATTACTCATTTGTTGGCAGACTTCAAGAAAGACATTATAAAAAATCTAGCTACTTAGCTAGATACACTTCAAGCCAAGATAAAGCAAGAGGAGGCAGAGGCAATGTTGGAAGAGTATTGCCCCCATTGTAGACAAAAGAAGGACTCCAGAGGCAAGATGGTAGCCAATATTAAAGGAAAGAAAATTGCACCCAAGTTCAAGCCAATTCAAATTGAAGAAGACCAAGTCTACTATGTTGCACAAAGGAGGCCTTGGGATCCAAGACAAGGTATGCCACCAGATCCACTCTTTTATGTTGGGCCATATTTCAATTCCTATTCACCTGGAAACCAATGGAAGCCCCCATATCCATCTAGCTATGGAGGATATCCACCAAAGCCTTGGATTAACCCTCCAAATGCTTGGCCCAATCATCAAAACTCTCCACCCCAGTGGAAGAAACCTCAAGGGAATTGGCAACAATTTCAAGGGCATTGGCAGCCACCTCCAGGAAATTAGCAGCAAACAAATCAATGGAGGGGAGGACAACAATGGCCAACCTAGACAACTAGTTACACGCAACCACCTTCTCAGCCCCAACAACCTACTATAATGCCTCCACCTGATAATTCAAGCTCAAATGCACCTAAACCTACTCAACTACTAGTTCATCCCACACCCAATCCAAATAACCTACCACAACAATAGTCTGCATACTCTGCTGATTCAAATCAATTCTCTGCATATGCTATGAATGCAAGTGGAATCCACTTACATTTAGGAACTACTCTAACAACCCCTTCCAAGCCCATTATCACTAAGCTTCCTGTGGAAGAGGAGGAGGAACCTCTGAATGATCCCATTCAACCAAGTGCACCTAAAAATATTGAACCAGTCCAAGTCAAGAAAACTGAACAAGAACCACCATTTCCTCAGAGATTGGAAGTTTCCAAGAAGAAGAAAGAAAAGTAGGACACAACTTTTGATATCTTGGATCAACTGAAGCATATATGTGTCCACATCCCTCTATTCTAGGCCATAAAGGATGTTCCAATCTATGACAAGGCAATCAAGGAAGCATGCCTTAAGAAGACAGGTAGGAAAAAGAAAGACCCAACTACAATTCATGTGGTGGGACAACTAGTTGACATCATGCTTGAAAAGTGACTATCCCCAAGTACAATGACCTAGGTAGTCCTTTGGTAGCAATTGTTATAAACGAGATCCAAATTAAGAATGCTCTAATTGATTTAGGGGCAGCAATAAATGTAATGACCAAGGACATCCTACAACAACTAAATGTTGCAAGCATGAGATCTACTCCTACTATCCTTCAGCTTGCTGATAGTTCTACTATTAAGCCTGATGGTATAGTGGAGGATCTTGTGGTAGTTTTAGACTCTTGGGAGTACCCATCAGACTTCATGATTCTTTTTCCTAAGGCTACACTAGGCGGGTATCCCATTATTCTTGGAAGGCCATGGTTAGCAACTACAAATGCATATAATGGATGTCAGGCAGGTGACATGACCATTTCAAATGGGAAGAGAAATAAAAAGTTTGTTCTTTATCCTCATGCTCAGCCATCTCATGATGAGGATAATCTCGTATGGCCACATGTTGGTGAAGAGGCCAAGGAAGTTAATTTTGTGGCACAACTTATGATGTTAGGAAAAATCTATTTCATGCAGCTTCAAGATGAGGATGAAGTATTGGAATGAACCATTGTGAAGTGGAGGAAGCATCATCTTCGTACTCTGCTACTCCAGTCAAGACACTTCTGCCTGTTCTTCCTGCAGCCACTGTTCCTGCAAACGTTATCCCTGCAACCACTCTTCCTGCAACCATTGTTCCTGCAGACAGACGTCCTACAGCAACATGTACCATACATTTCTTCCATATGAAATCAAGGTACCATGTGTTAATGAAGCAACTATGATAGAGTGAACTACACAAGTACAGGTGTCAGAAGGAAAGTGTCTGAATGCTAACAATAAACTAAGTGAGGAACAACAATTTTTATTGGAAAACTTATTAAGTACCCATCAACATGCATTTGTGTGGGATTATCATGATATGAAGGGATTGGACCCTAAACTTTGAACACACATAATTTACATAAGAGATGATTGCACCCCAGTGAGGCAGCCACAAAGAAGAATTAACCCTACACTAAGAGAAATTGTAAAAGGGGAACTGCATAAATTGCTAGATGTAGGATTTATCTACCCCATTTCAGATAGCTAGTGGGTGTCTCCATTAGTGATTGTGCCCAAGAAATGAAGGAAATGGTGATTTTGTGTTTATTATAGGGAACTTAATGCTTCCACCAAGAAGGACCATTTTCCCTTACCTTTCATTGATCAAGTTTTGGACACACTTGCAGGAAAGCAATAATTTTCTTTCCTAGATGGATTCAATGGCTACAACTAGATCCAAATTGCACCAGAGGACAAAGAGAAGACCACATTTACCTATCCATGGGGGACCTATGCCTACTCGGTACTCCCATTTGGCTTATGCAATGCACTTGCAACTTTTAAGAGGGCAGTCATTAGCATATTTTCAGACATTTCTCATGATTGCATGAAAATTTATATGGATGACTTTACCACTTATGGTGTTAATTTTAATCAAGCATTGGAAAATATCAGGAGAGTCCTACAGAGATGTGAAGACAAAAACTTGTCCTTAAATAGTGAAAAGTGCTTCATGATGATGCAGGAAGGTGTAGTTCTTGGCCACTACATCTCCCACAAGGGAATTCAAGTAGATCCTACAAAGATTGAGGTGATCACAAATCTTCCCACACCTACAAAATAGAAGGATGTTAGGAGTTTCTTGGGCCATGTAGGATATTATAGGTGTTTCATCAAGGATTTTAGCAAGATAGCAACACCATTGTATACTCTTCTCACTAAAGATGTTGAATTCCAATGGACTGAAGCTTGTGACAAGGCATTTTCTGACTTAAAGGTAGCTTTGACTCATACTCATGTACTCAAAGGACCTAATTGGGAGCTTCCTTTTCACATCCATACTGATGCATCAGATTATGTCATAGGAGTAGTCTTAGGACAAAAAGGAGCTATTAAAAATGCCATTTATTTTGTCAGCAAAAATTTGCAAGGATTTGAATTCAATTATATAGTGACATAAAAGGAAATGTTGCATGTGATTTATGCCTTGAACAAATTCAGGCATTACATAACAGGTTACCAAATATTTTTGCACACTGATCATGCAACCATTAGGTATCTCATGAATAAAGCTTTGATCACAGGTAGACTAGCAAGATGATTATTATTGATGCAAGAGTTTGACATAATCATTATGGATAAACCAAGGAAGGAGAATGTTGTTGCAGATTTTCTTTCAAGGCTGACTACATCAGAAGATAATCAGGCCATAGATGACTATTTTCTTGATGAGCATCTATTCTCTATCAATGTACAAACACCCTAGTATGCTGACATAGCCAACTATCTGGTCATAGGTAGAGTTCCACCTCACTTCTCCCCAAAAGAGAGAAGGGCACTCATTGAAAAATCTTTTCATTTCTCATGGATTGTTGGATGTTTGTTTTATACTGGACCCGACCATGTCATGACAAGATGTGTGAGAGAAGATGAGACATATGAAATTTTGCATGCATGCCACAACAAACCATGTGGAGGAAATTTTGTAGCCAAGAGGACAACAATGAATATTTTGAACATAGGATATTATTGGCCAACACTCCACAAGGATGCATAAGGTATACAAGAAAATGTGACAGATGCCAAAGAATGGGTAGGCTAACCAAATCTAATGAGATTCCACTTTATCCTTAGGTAGTAATCACTCCCTTTGACAAGTGCGGATTGGATTTTGTAGGAACCATTGACCCTCTATCAAATGGTAAATCTTATATCTTGGTATGAATTGATTATGTAACAAAGTGGGTAGAAGTTAAGGCCATGAAGCATGCAAGAGATAACAAGGTTGCATAATTTCTTTATGAGGAAATTTTAATAAGGTATGGAGTTCCACAAGAAATAGTGACTAATCAAGGGGCTCAATTCACATCAACCCTTATTGTAGCACTAGTCAATCAGTACAACATAAGGCACAAAAAGTCTACTCCTTCACCCCTAGGCTAATGCCCAAGTTGAGGTGAAAAATAGAGAAATTGAAGTTATTTTGATGCAGAGCCAAGGTGGAGAAGATTCAAAACATATCAAACTTCAATAAAACATCAACCTTTGAAATCACATTCAACCATATTGAACCAACTAGCACCATCAAGGCTATAGACTCCAAATCTCACCAAATAGGCTTATATTTTAGAGAAGTCCACCAAAAGACCAACTAAAATTCAACTAAGCATCCTTTTAGACCCTAATACAGTTCCAAAACCAATCACACAAGGTTTATTTGCAACAATGTTGAGAAACACCAAATCGACTTGTGGAAAGGCTACTAGAATTAGCCCTATTTTACAAACAAACTATCTCACAAACACCTCCTCTTCACAAAACCACATCAAATAGTCAAAATCCATGTGTCATAACTTCAAATTTCATAATTTATTTCTATATTCAAGACCTCTAGGGTGTTTCTCCAACAAACCCTCCAAAACACACCCAAAACCCTAGGGTTTTTTGTATTCTCATAATTTCAGGCTTCAAAAAATAAACCAAAGTACCAAACACCTGTATCTAGGTCTACACAGACCTTACAAATCATTAAAAATTCAATTTCAACACTAGTTCTCAAAAACCCAATACAAAACCTCTGTTTTCATATTTTTCCCTTAACAAAAACAACAAGAACAACAAGTGCATCTTCTTTATTCCTCTACCAACACTCTAACCATGTAGTCCTACATACTACACAAAATTATTAGTTCCCTTCACACTTGTCACAGTAGATACAATCAGTGTAAGGGCCCTTAAGACATATTTTTTTGTCACAAAACCCCAAATTGGGTGTCTCCGGTCTGTTTTCAAGAAAACAGTGATTTCTAACTCAAAACACTATCAAATCCCTTCAAACTTGAACAAAAGAATGCTAATATAAGTCACCACAAGAAATGAAGATTTACATTGCAAGATTTGACTGGACGGATTTGTACAGATCTGTAAAATGAGAAAGAACTCAAAAATTGAATGAAAATGCGGAGTTTTCTTATTGTCAATGCTTCAAAACTCCAAGCCAACATTACAAAAAATATTCCCATGCCTTTTAAAAGGCTCTCCCACTTCAATCAATTGACTAGCTTCCTCAACCAATTTTTAACTCTTAATGACCGTTGGAGGCCTAATTACACCCTTTACACAATTTTATCACATTTACAAATATATTGCAATGGTTGCACCTTATGACCCTATACAACACTTAATCTTGGATCTTATGAGACTAATAGCCATATTACATCATTGAAACTCCAATCTTGCACATTTAGATACAAATTCAAATATTTTCCTTCAAAGGCTACAAGGACAACATTTAGTGCAAGATTGCATTATTTCACAATTTGACTCCAAAACTTAAAAACTCAACCTAAAACATAATCAATGGTTTTGTTAGACCTTGTTCAAGATGAAAATACTCAAAAGACTCATTCTAACCTACTGAACAACCTAATTTTCATCAAATGATCAAAAAATGGAGGATGAGGTGTAGGTGCTCCTGCACCATACACCCCCCCTAGAAAATACTCATGCCTCATGAGTTGTGCCTGACTCCATTGTCTTCATGCTTCATAGATGCTCCATTGGTCAAAAAATACACTCAATTGGTTCATGTATACTAGACTTGCAATCTATCCTGTACATCTAGCATTTTGGAATGCTTTTACATATGCATTTACCTTTTCCTCTATCCTCAAACTTGCAAACAGTCTTTCAGCCTTTCTCTGACCAAGATTGGATTATTTACCATGTCCTGCACCCACAAAAAAACTATTGTCAGTAGTCCTTTGAATTGACTGCCCTTTCTTCTCATGCACATGTCTGCAATTGTCTTTTCTACCCTATTTTTCCTATCCTTTGTGGACTGCTGCATTATCTTGCTTTGTCACTATCATAACAGCCTTATGTATTTATGTACCTACAAACTCAACTTGTTTCTCAACCTTAATCTCAACTACAGGACATTTAATGGTTCCTACCATCACATTGTCATGTAAACTCATTTTCATTACCTTCTTTACCCCTGTGTTTTCCTTTACATCTGCTACCCCTACATTTTTAGACCTATACTTGTTCACAACATCAGAATTTTTGATTTCTTTCACAACATTCAGGGGTTCTTTCATTCCACACATAATAACCTTTGCCTTACCTTTCTCATCTTCTACCCAAGGAGTCAAAACAAACTTATGACCATATTTCATTATGGTATACTTATTTTCTCTTCCATCATACATAGCACACCTATCATACTACCAAGTTCTTCCCAGGAGTATGTGGCAGCAGTCCATTGGAAGAATGTCACAAATAACATTGTCCTTATAATCACCAATCTACAAATCTACAATAGCCTTCTCATTTACTAACAAATATTGACCATCACTTAGCCAAGATACCTTGTAAGGAAACTTATGAGGAATTCTTTTCAATTTTAACTTGTTCACCATTTCACATGAAACCATATTTTCAGTTGAGCTAGAATCAACCACCACTTTACATACCTTTCCCTTACTCTTGCAAGTGGTTTTGAAAAGTCTCTTCCTATGCAATGGTTCTTCTTCTTTGGAAGTCTTCAAAAGTTGCTTATGCAGCATCAAAGATTCTCCAACTTTAGGATCTACAGGATGACTTGATGAACCAGTGCTCTCCTCTTCATCCTCTTGCACAAGTTGAACTCTTTTGTCACCTTTACTTCCACTCAAGATGAAGCACCAATCTTGTCAGGAAATTTGTAGGATGGATGGAAAAATTCATTGCAAGTGTAACATCTACCTGAAAACACATTGGTGGAACTCCTACCTCCCCCAAATCTTCCCCTTGTGCCTCTCCATCCACCTCTGGAGTCAAATTTCTCTTGACCTTTCATGGCATCTTCTTGATTGTCATTGTTTGGCTTTGAATTAGGCATAGAACCTCTTCCTCTTGATGCATTACCTCTGCCCCTAGCTGCTTTATCTTGTCTTCTCTTCATTTTCTCCTCCACCCTGATTGTCATTTGATAACATTCTTCTACATTCCTAGGGTTAGCCAAAACTAATTCATCTTGTATGTTTAATCTCAAACCACCCATATATCTTGCAACATTTTCATCTTCATTCTCATGATGACCATACCTTAGACTTATTTTATAAAATTCCTCAGTATACGACTTAATATCCATTTCCTTTTTCCTTAAGCTTTGTAATTTTTTAAACATTTGAATTTGATGATCCTTGGGTAGGAATTTACCTTTGAGTTTGGATATCATCTTGTCCCATGAGGTAATTTTAGACTTTCCTTGCTTCCCTCTCTTTGATTGAAAGTAGTCCCACCATACCAAAGCATGACCTTGAAACTTTGTCTTACAATCCTTACTCTTTGCTCCTCAGGAACCTCATCACATTCAAAATGGTTATCTAATACAGCAATCCATTCAAGTAACTCTTCATCATTTAAACTTCACCATATTAAGGAACAACAATTTTTACCTTAGGCTTGTCATTCCTAACTTCCTTCACAAACTTTGCAATCCTTTGGTCCTCTGGATCAAGTTCTTCTTCCATGTCTTCAAATTCATCATCTTCCTCTTCATCTGACTCACTCTCTTCCACATCCCTTCTCTTGTTTGTCTCCAAGGCTATGACTCTTTCGTCCAACTCTCTGATTTCTCTAGCATGTATGTCTTTCATCTCCATCTCTTTAGCCATATCTTTGTTTTTTGGAGGCATCTTTGAACACCAAACTCTTCATTTCTTCCTTGCTCTTCACAACCTACAAAATGCAAAAAAATATACTCCCTAATGCTTTGATACCATTATGATGCAAATCCAAGGTGGAGAAGATTCAAAACAGATCAGACTTCAATAAAACATCAACCTTTGAAATCACATTCAACCATACTAAACCAACTAGCACCATCAAGGCTATAGACTCCAAATCTCACCAAATAGGATTATCTTTTAGAGAAGGCCACCAAAAGACCAACTCAACTTCAACTAAGCATCCTTTCAGACCCTAATACAGTTCTAAAACCGATCACACAAGGTTTCTTTGCAACAATGTTGAGAAACACCAAACTAACTTGTGGAAGGGCTACTAGAATTAGCCCTATTTTACAAACAAACTAACTCACAAACACCTCCTCTTCACAAAACCACATCAAATAGTCAAAATCCATGTGTCATAACTTCAAATTTCACAATTTATTTCTATATTCAAGACCTTTAGGGTGTTGCTCTAGCAAACCCTCCAAAACACACACAAAACCCTAGGGTTTTCTGTATTCTCATAATTTCAGGCTTCAACAACTAAACCAAAGTACCAAAAACCTGTATCTAGGTCTACACAAACCTTCCACATTATTAAAAATTCAATTGCAACACTAGTTCTCAAAAACCCAACACAAAACCTTTGTTTTCATATGTTTCCCTTAACAAAGACAACAAGAATAGCAAGTGCATCTTCTTTATTCCTCTACCAACACTCTAACCATGTAGTCCTACATACTACAAAGACTTCTTAGGGACCTTCACACTTGTCACAGTAGATACAGTCGGTGTAAGGGCCCTTAAGAAATAGTTTTTTGTCACAAAACGCCAAACTGGGTGTTTCTGGTTTGTTTTCAAGAAAATAGTGATTTCTGACTCAAAACACTATCAAATCCCTTCAAACTTGAATAGAAGAATGATAATATAAGTCACCACAAGAAATGATGGTTTACATTGCAAGATTTGACTGTACGGATTCGTGCAGATCTGTAAAATGAGAAAGAACTCAAAAATTGAATGAAAATGCAAAGTTTTCTTATTGTCAATGCTTCAAAACTCCAAGCCAACATTACAAACAATGTTCCCATGCCTTTTAAAAGGTTCTCCCACTTCAATCAACCAACCAACTACCTTCAACCAATTTTTAACTCTTAATGACCGTTGGAGGGCTAATTACACCCTTTACACAATTTTATCACATTTACAAATATATTGCAATGGTTGCACCTTATGACCCTATACAACACTTAATCTTGGATCTTATGACACTAATAGCATTATTAAATCATTGAAACTCCAATCTTTCACATTTAGATACAAATTCAATTTTTTTCCTTCAAAGGCTACAAGGACAACATTTAGTGCAAGATTGCATTATGTCACAATTTGACTCCAAAACTTAGAAACTCAACCTAAAACATACTCAATGGTTTTGTTAGACCTTGTTCAAGATGAAAATACTCAAAAGACTCATTATAACCTACTGAACAACCTAATTTTCATCAAATGATCAAAAAATGGAGGATGAGGTGTAGGTGCTCCTACACCATATTCTAACCAAGACAATAGTTATCCATAGAAAGGATTGGGAAAATAGATTACTAGAAGCTATTTGGGCCTACAGAACTACCTAGAAAACAACTATAGGCTTCACTCCATTTGAATTGTTGTATGGAAAGGCAGCTATGATGCCCATTGAATTTGAACACAAAACTCTTAGGACTGTAGTAGATTTGGGGATGGATATCTTTGAGGCACATAGAGAAAGAATCATGCAGCTAAATGCTTTGGATGAGATGAGAAGAGAAGCCTTGCATCACACAGAGGTAGTGTAGAATTATAGAATCAAGTGGCATGGAAAAATCATCAAGGACAAGAAATTCCAACTAGGAGATTGGGACCTGCTCTATGATTCAAGATATCAGGACAATGCAGGAAAATTGTAGACAAGGTGGCTAGGACCATATGAGGTTGTTGAAGTATTCTCTAATGGTGTTGTACAACTCATTACTATTGACCCAATTAGATTTAAGTTGCTTGTCAATGGTCATTGCCTCAGACTGTATCACAAACCAACTTCCAAGGAGGAGTTCCTGCAACAATTCACTCAGCATGCAACACCCAAGCTTCTTGTAGCTGAAGAAAGTGGACCTAGTGTCCCTCCTTCTGGCTAATAAACGTACATACTTGTCATAATAAAGACTTCCACTTTCGTGGGAGTCCATTTCTTCGCCCATCCGCCCATCCGCCCATCCATTTCTGCCTTTCTCTCTCTTCCATCACTTCACTTCATTCCACTCCACCTCATCCCACCTCATCTTCATTAATTGCTCAACTTATTTCTTAAAAAGGTGAATGATACTTTCTCCACAATATTTGCAACGAATCCTCCACACATTCAAGTATGTGCACATTAATTGACATATCTTAATTGTCTTTAAGTGCATTCATTTAATTGTTGTATGTTAGTATGGATGTTCACCATAGCATGCCAATATTCCCTACCCTATCAAATCATCATTCCGCATGTGTGGAAACATTTCAAAAATTAGGTTGGGGGGGGGAAGAAAAAATATGTGAATATTTTTCCCAGGTGTCAGTCCATGTTGGTCTATGTCAGCAAAATTTAAATTGAGCTGATTTTAAATCTAAGTGAGAGGATGGCTCGCATGTGTGAGATGACACCAACTACTGTCACCATTTCTCTCCATTATAGCTTTCCTTTATTACTCTTTCCTTGCCATTATTGACCCTATCATATCTCAAGTTGCATTGCAAACAAAAGATAAGTTAGAAAAGGAAAATCCAATCGACATTGACATTGGAAAGTTAGCAAGTGTTGCAGGAAGATGAATTTGATTTTTAGACAGAATTGCAGGAAGGAAACCATAGAGTGTTTGTTTGATTGAAGACAATGGGAGGTGGGTTAATTTGAAATGAACCCATGTTGCATGATGCATTACTGCAGGATGCACCCTGCTTGGATGAATTCAGAAACCGCGGGTGGATTGACTACTTCCTGAAGTTGGATGATTTCGATGATGAAATTGCACTAGAGTTCACCCAGACATTGTCTGAAGGGAATGCCATGGTAAAAGGGATAGAGTTCATAGTGACTGAAGAAAGAATTGTAAAAGTTATAGGGTTACCTGTTGATGGTGAAAATTACCCTACTTCTAGAGATGTCAAATCAGCTAGGGCTGAATTTATAGAGCCGAACGACCCTCCATTGAGCATAGATAAATAGGGTACAAAGAGAATGTCTCTACCTGAGCCATGGAAGCAGATAGTTTTTTATGTCATAAAATACATCACCTGTGAAGGTCGCTAGTCGAATTTGTACTCTGTGCACTTCAAGCTTTTGAATCATATGAGGCACAAAAGGAGGATGAATGTGCCAAACGTGTTATACAACCTTCTCTCAATCATGGCGGCTGAGACTCAAAAAGGTAGGGACAATTTTGTTTCCCACCATTGTCTAATTAAATTTCTAGTTGAGAAGTCTTTGCATGATGTATCTGGAATGACCTAGGAAGAATTCATAAAAATTGGTCAAATTAGACTTGAGCACTTGCAACCTAGGGTTTTACCTCAACCCTGTAGGTCTAGTAGGAGATTGAGCATGGATGAAGCCACTCTTGGTGCTTCAACCTCTGGCATAGGCCCTGGTGCAAACCCTCATGCAATAGAAGAAACTATAGAAATTAGCTCTTCTGGGACAGAGTGCTCAGACAAAGAAAGTTCTCCCCTAGATTCTGATGATGATGTTCCACTTGGAATTCTAATGAAAACTAGGGCACAAAAGAGAGAAGTAGAAATGAGAAAAGGAAAATCCAAAAGGCAGCCAATAGAAAAAGAGGTGCCAAGCTCTAAGAAGAGAAAGGCTGACATTGTTCATCCTGTAGCCAAAGAAAAACATGAGAGCCTCCTAGGAAAGCAAGACCATCTGGGCCAACCTTTGGTATGCCTCCGCAGGAAAGCCCTAAGTCTAGAGAAGTATCAAAAGGGGACATAGAAGCTCTAATGGGGCAGGAGAATGTTGAGGAGGAAGATATATTTAAGGCAACAACAAACATAACATTGGTTGATCTTGCCAATATTGCAGAACAAGTCAAAAATCAAGAGTATGAGGAAAATCAAGATTTCCTACAACAAGAGGTCCTATAGCAAGAGCCAGAACAGGAGTAGGAGTCCCTATAGAAACAAGCTGAATTGGGAGAACAATTAGTACCGTTGCAGCCAGAATTGACAGGACAACCTGAATCCTTGCAGTTAGCATTAGTGCCAAAAAAGATGCTGGTAGGAATACATAACCCCCCTGATTTTTCAATGCACAAGGTTTCCATGCATTTATGGAAAGAGATGCAAAGAAGAGAAGAGGAATGGAAGGAGGAAAAATGAAGATTGAAGTAGGAAATTCAAAAGAAAGATGAGGAAATTGAAGATAAAGATGTAGAAATTGCCACCTTGAAGAAGAAGGTAGATGATATGACAGCCTTGGTACCACAGATTTTGGAATGTAGGAACCCTCCAAGGGTCTATGCTCTGCATTTGAGGGAGAAATATCTCTCTTTTAGACTGGCAATAATTTTCTCAAGTTTGAACCCTTCTATTGAGACCACTGTTGAATTTTTCAATGCTTATCGAATTGCTTCCCATGAAATGAAGAATTTGTTGTGTGAGTTTTATTTGCATAATTATGTTGTAACTGAAGGCCGTGATTGGAATCTATTGTAGTATGTTGGGGATGTCCAATTAAGGGCATTTATGTCTTGGGTACAAAATGAGATTAGTTCGGGACAACAACATGGGTCTTATAAGCAATTGGAGTCTAACATCCCTCTACCCATCAAGGTTGAATCAAGGAATCCAAGGGATATTTTTAGTGAATGACACATAATGCTTTTGAGACCTAGCTATGGTAATAGGATTATGCCTTGGATAGAATCAGTTTATAGTGAATATGAGGCAAAGGAAAAAACAAAAGAGGAAACCATGAAGAGATACCTCTCACAAAGATGGAATAGCTTAACTGATTATCTTAAGCAGGCTAATCCTCATTCCATCCAAAACTATGCAACAACTCTTAAAAGGATTGACAGATATATTCACATTAGAAGAACAAAGGGGTGATTCTGGCTTCCCCTGACTTTTCAGCCACCCATCCTAATGTGGCCTATAACAAACTTTAGGTTCTACAAATATGATATTGCTACAGAGAAACAAAGATGGAGCAGATTGGACAGATTGGGAGGATTTTATTGGGATCCTGATTCACGCACAACACACTCTGATGTGGGACAGTTGTCAGTTGCAAATTTCAAAGCATTGACCAAGCAAAAGAACAACCCTTCCCCAGATGGAGGACCAGTAAGACCTTAGGTTGGGGGGAGTGATGAGTCTAGTTTATGGTCTCATTTTTGGGTAGAATTTGTTATTTAAATTGTTGAATTTATCATGGAATTTGATGTTAAGTGTTGATAATTTTATGATATTTTTTCAAACTATAGACATTGGGCTTACTTTTATTCCTGCAAACCTTTAATGATAATGACATGTTATATGGATTGTTTATATTAATTTTTCATGTGGTTAATGAATTTTCTTTAAGGTGGTTACAAATATGCAATTATTGTGCATACTAACATTATCGTGCATATTTAATTTGAGGATGCTAAATTGAGGAAGACACCACCAGCTGGGCATGTGCCATAACATCCAGCAAGGGAATCGTTCAAAGGTCAAAGGAGGTCGATGACAGGAGATTCCTTATGAAAACAAAATGTAACCACCTTGTAGTGGTCATTATTTATGTTGAGCAAACGTGCATGTTACTACAACACTAAATCTGCAGTTGGACATGCACGTTTGACCGGATTCCATGCATACATAATTGTTGCCCCACTTTCTCTATTTTCCCTAAATGGCATCCTCCCAGTTTGTGGAGTTGACTGCCTTGTTTAGTTGGTAGAATAAATAAATATCAGATGCTCCTTTTCTAAAGGTTGTGTGATTTGATATTGTACTTGCATTCTCGAGTTTTTTACAATACAAATATACTACTCTTTTGTACTCATGATTTACAGTGAATAAGATGAAGTTCTAAGTTTGAGCATCTAAGTTCTCATTAGTTTTAGAGGATACTTATCCAAGGGGGCCCACTTGGTGATTAATCCATCCTTTATTTTAGTATTACTTGCTATTTAGTAATTAGTTAAAAATTTGGCACCGACTGTTCCTGCAGCCACTAGAATCCCATTTTGTGACTGTTCCTGTAGCCAAAGAAGACAGAGTAGTGCCCTATTTGTTTGCTCAGATTTTCATTTATGTCATGCATTTCAGCTTGGTGTAATTTTTGATTGATGGTTAGCATTCATTTTATTCCTTTCTAAGCAATTTACTTTCAACATTGTGTCTTTCTTAGCTATAGAATGAAAATGGCTACTTTGGGTTCCTAGTGCACATACTGTGTTGACCCATTTCAAGTTCACGTCCCTGGGTTGACAAGTTAAATGCACCTTCATGATGATTGAAATAGCTATTCAGGTTAGATGTCCAATCTCAGAATCGCGGTTGTAAAGGCCTATTTGTTGAATCATTGTAGGAGGGAGACAACACTCTATTGATTGAGGTGTTCAAGCATAATTGATATTTCCTTTCATAATCTTTGGCACTATCTCTACTGGATATTCAATACAAATTTCACACACACCTTTTCACTCTTTTAGACTTCTCCTCATTATTGCATCTAAAATTATCTTACATTTACATCCACTGCGACACTTTAATTCTTTAATTAGGTCGGCCAAGAAAATAATAAATAATGAATTCAATTGGTCAACCACCAAAGCATAATGCAGTTCTATCCTGAGGATAGAGAGGACCAAAATAATCTTAACACTTCTTTCAATGTGATCCAAAATTATTTACACACAGGCACACACCAACCTAAGTCGACATCAAGGAAACATGTGGATGAGATATTGAAGCATATAAACAATCAACCCATAAATACTCTTTTAATTGAATTTACTTGGTGTGGTCCTAAATAAGATAGTTCAAGACCCAAATCTATCATGACACATCTTCCATTGCTGGAGCATCCCCCCAAGCACATGGCCCAAGAAAAAGAACAAGCCCTATCGACCAGATCTCCATAAATAACCAAAAAATATAAATGAAGACATAATACCAAATCAACCAATTAGAAACACACAAATCACATAGGGATGTTAATTGAACATCCAACATCACTTTCATAGTCTTCTTTCATACTATCATACCATACACAACCACCATAGACCAAACAAGTACAAAAAACTATGTTTAGGAAACATAGAATACATAACTGGATGATGTAACATTTGTAGAACAACTTGCAAACAACTTCAACATATGAGATTAGAATTGATATATTACACATATTTTGTGAGAATATTCACCATGCCTTAGGAGTAGAGACCTCAATGTGGATAAATGCCAAGGATTTCCCAGACTAGTCTAGACAACTAGCAACACTGCCAACCTTCTACAATTCACAAGAACCTCCTCGATAACACAAGTGACCAAAAAAGATAGGATTTCAATGTACATAGAGCATTGACATTGAATACCAAACTACAAGACCAAAACTACAAATATAGAGGAATGTAGAGAATTCTCCTAGACAAAATTCAATGCAGCTTCTTGAACCAGAAACATTTGAGCAACTTGTGACATCGGGAGAGAGCATAAGACATAATGTAGAACTTCAACATCTCTCCAACATTATTGATTCTTCTAATCCTCATCTTAATGCTCCTAATCCTCACCTTAATACTTCTAATCCTCATCTTAATTCTTGTAATCCTTGTTTGAATAGATCATTATGAAATCAACTCTACTGACAGTAATAATGCATTATATGAACATCAACAACTCTCCTTACTTCTTAGATAGGGCATGACATTCAACCATGAACTTTATTACTTATTTATTTGATAAGGCATGAAATCCAACCATGAACTTATTCAACTCTTCTCTTCTTTGATAAGGCATGGAATCCAATCATGAGCTTCTTCAACTCTTCTCTTCTTTGAAAAGGCATGTCATCCAACCATGAACTTCTTCAACTCTTCTCTTATTTGATAAGGTGTGACATCCAAACATGAAATTCTTCAATTATTCTTTGATAAGGCATGACATCCAACCAAACTTAGTCCAAACTAAATATAACAAAGACAACCAATGCCAAGGACTAACAACATATTACTCAGGTTTTGACATCAATTACAACTAATAAACAATGTTGATAGTAGCTACCAACAATATCCTTAGTGTTAACATAAATGACAACCATTAGTATTTACATCAATAACAACAACACAAATGTTAGTTTTGACATCAATGACAACAACTTCCAACAATTAGGTGGTTAGGTCCATTCTCTTCATCCTCTATCCTTGTTTGATAATATGAGATAGAATAGTATCTATGTGGATATTTTAACTAATGGGTATCCACCATGAATTATCTTCAATGGTGGTGGGATCAAAATGGCCATCATAGCATCAATATCATTTTCTATTATAAACTAAGGCTTTCCATGTGAATCTTACTAGTGATAGTGGGCTCTCTCTTTGTGATCTCCTTCATTTTTATTTAACGACAATTTTCAAAATCCTATTATTTGTGGGCACATGGTATCTCCCATTGGTAGCATATATATTGTGCCTAGTGAAATATTCTAAAATTAAACTACTTTCTCTTCTAGTCATGTGCTTGGTGATTAGATGAATGGGTTCCACAAGTATGACTACTATTCAAATTTTGAATAGGTTAAACTCTTATCAAGCACTATTCACAAGGAGAATAAATTTCATGCCTAAGGGTTTATGACTGGTAAATTTTTATAAGGGTTTATACAATTATATAATTAGGTGCTTAGCTAACTTATCAATGTCAATAAAAATCCTTGTATGAGCTCTACGTGACTAGAAACATTGGGTAGGTGATTGTCTCTTTATGGATTTTATTTTTCATCCCTTAATTTAGAGTTTTAATTGGATGCATACCTTATCCTAGCTTACAATATAAAATTAAGGTTCCTTATTTCTTTTTCCATCATTGAGAAATATTTGGAAGTGTATTTGAGGCCTACAATGGTGTAGTATTGAGTTGCAAATATTTTTTAGCCTTTTGTTTTATGAATGTAGGGGTCCTAATAGCTTGTGGCTTCTCTTCAACTTGGTGATCATTAATTTTACAATTTAACTACCTATCATGATTTATACATTGATCTAAATATAAATAAGGCTTCTATATACTATGGTTCGTTATAATTTATAATTATGCTATGTTAATGAGGGCATGAATTACTTTTGCATGTGGTATAAGTTTTATGTGATCCAATGCAGAGTATCCTTCCTCTTGGTATTGTTCTTTTGACATGATAATGTGTATAGCACCATGT